>CM067369.1:71486689-71620055 GCA_034401795.1 Chaetoderma sp. LZ-2023a | reverse complement strand
ATGTTTAGGGATTGATGTTGACCGTAATCTAATTGACAATTTTGAACTGTATAATGAGGCAGCATTATTAGAAATGGACAAAGACGAATATTGCGCTCGACTAGCCTGCCATTACTATATATGCGAACATTGTACTGATCTGTACCATATGTGTATGATGGAATGGTATAGGTACATTGTGGATGTAATATATGAAAAACTATAATTAATATTAATTTATTTAGTTTTATTTAAAATTAACCGTGTGTTTTTAAGCATTAAAACACGAGGATAATTTTTGATAAAATCAAATACGTATTTTATTTTTAAAAATAACATAATTAATTGTTTTATTTTGTCAATCATAGGTTTGTAAAATATGATGTATTTGGTGTGTTTTTTCGTATCTTTGTAACGATATGTATTATTGATGTCTGTATTAATAAAAAAGTTTTAAAATCGGATTTCGCTTGTGCAGTACTAGCACCTAGCTCTCTATCTCTTTATCTGTCGCTAGCGACTGGCTATTCACTCCCCCGCCTCCTCCGCATGCGTTGGTATGCCCGCTTTTCACTTGACAGAGGCACTTGATGGCGCATGCCATCGCTATTCTTTAGAGAAGAATGGTCCAGGTGAATGAATGATAGAGTGAGCTGAATAGCGCATACATAAATAAAACACGTTAGACGGTTTTTGTTCAATTTCATGACAAAATATTCACTGAATATCGTGTTTATTTTTGTAACTATTTAAAGATGTTATGGATTCGTCGCACAAGTATCTGATGTCATAATCATACACTTAAATGTTCATAGCATTTCTGCTCCATAGCGTGTATATGACGACACAATTCTTAAACGTATATAGCATTTCTCCTACGTCACCAGTATCTGATGTCACAATCATAGTATTTCTCCTAATTTTATGATACAATTTTTAAATGGACATATAATTCCTCCTACATCAGGAGTATCCGAGGTCGCAATCATAGTATTTCTCCTAATTTTACGTCACAATTCTTAAATGTACACAGCATTTCACCTACGAGTATCTGACGACGCAATCGTAGCATTTCTCCTAATTTTACATCAAAATTCTTAAATGGACACAGCATTTCTCCTGCATTACGAGTATCTGACGTTGCAATCATAGCATTTCTCCTAATTTACGTGACATTCTTAAATGGACATAGCATTTCTCTTACGTCACGAGTATCCGATGTCACAATTCGCAATGTTCGCTAACCATCAAGCATTGATAAGGTATACACAGAAGAGTAACTACATATTACATCGTAGTGACAGTTCACATGCGTCCACGTACGCCTAAGGTGTATATATATATATATGTGCATGAGCGTATACCTTCTTAGTCATACGTGGACGCACATGTGATGACTCTATGGCATCAACGCTTGACTGCAATACGACATTACGTCACCCATTTACTATGATTGTCTGCGGTCCAACACAGTGCGGTAAAACTGAGATGATAAAAGCACTAATAAGAGATCCCTATGCCATTACTCCCCCTCCACAGAGGATTGTGTACTGCTACGGTGCGTGGAAAGATGGGTATAACGATTTGGCAAAAGAAGTTGAATTTAAAGAGGGTGTGAATGTTGAACTAGACAGAAGTTGCAGAACATTGGTGGTGCGCGACGATTTGATGAATAAATTTGACGAGAATGTAGCTGACCTATTTACAAAACGTTCTCACAATGAGAATTGTACCGTAATATTTGTCGCACAAAATCTGTTTCACAAGTCTCGCAATCAACGCGACTTATCAGTTAACTGTCACTACATGGTATTGTTTAAGAATCCCTGTGATGCGTCATCCATTCGTTCTTTATCTAATCAGATGTACCCAGGCAATACAAAGTATTTGATCGAATCATATAAGGACGCTACACGCGAACCTCACTCATATCTACTCCTAGATTTGAAATATCAGACGCCATTCATCTGTTCATCCGAAGGAGGGGTGCTACGTTTACATACCTAAGAAAAATGGCATCACGTAAAACGGAACGCCATTTACCTATGCTGCAATATTTGGCTAAAGTAAAGCCTTCAATCAGAAATGATGTAATCAAACAGTGTTCGAACGAATTGGTGGATGTACTATGCGAATCATGCCTAAACATATTACGTGGGAATGTTCATCTCACTAAAGTATGATACAAGCAGCTGAGTAAATACGAAGCGAAAATGCGTATGCTGACTAGTCGCGGTGTGCCATATGCACGTAAAAGAAAATTGGTACAAACAGGCAGATTTTTAGGTGCCTTATTACCAGCAGTGATCGGTACGCTAGCACCATTAATTGGTAAACTGTTCATGTGAAAAGATGGAACATACACGTAAAATGGCACTAGTTCCTCACGAATTGATAGGTAATTTAAATGAACAGAGTAAAATATCATTGCTACAGACAGATCCATCGATACGTAAAGCTATTAGTCTCGACAACGAGATATCCAATATATTAACCAGACACGATCTGACTGAAAATGAAAAAGCAAAATCATATTCGCAAGTATTGGATAAGTATAGGCATTACTATCAGCAAACGCAAGGACAACAACAACAATATCAACCATTACCTCTATAACCCATAACTAACTACGATGCACTGCCCACACAAATAATTGAACGTACGATGAGTGGAATACCAAAATCTACAAGACAAAAGCCAGTGGAGTAATTGATATTTTACATTCGGTTCCTGAACGTTTTCATGTTAATGATTTGGGCGAAGTGACAATAGAGGGTACGTTTTCCCCAAAAAGTAATGTACTCGACGTGCTTACAAACGTAGTAGCACATGGTCGTAAACCTCTTATGGCTGGTATGCGTGATCAAGTGGAGTGACGGTTTCTTAATCTGTTACGCGACCTAAACATACCCCGCAGATTTGTAGGGCAAGAGAAAATGATGAGACAGATATATAATGGTGCAGAAAAGGATGTTAGCGCCAGTGAGTACATGTCTACGCACACGAGCAAAAGAATACGTAGAAAGAGTTCTCTAGCGGACATCAGGAAGAAAAAGCGACATTCAATTCCGGTGTGGGTAAATTTAGATAAGTCATGAATGATGCTAAATTGGCGAAAGTATATTTTGATCCGAAACATTACGCATCTTTTGGTGGGAAAGAAAAGCTATATAATGCATTCAAAGGTAAAATACCTCGCAACTACATCGACAAATGGTTAAAACACCAAGAAGTATATACCCTGCACAGACAGTGGAGAACAAAGTTTGACAGGCAAAAAATAAGAGTTTCAGCCGTTGGTGAACTATGGCAGGCAGATCTATGCTCGATGGGCATGCTGGCAAAAGAGAACAACAATGTGTTATATTTGCTATGCATTGTTGATGCCCTTTCAAAATATGCAGTCAAGAAAGGGTTAGAATCAATATTGGAGCATACTGTGCATCGCCCACACGCTATTCAAACAGACAAATGGGGTGAGTTCGTAAACCGTGTAATGAAAACATATTTGAAAGATAATGGAATACATTTCTACACTTCTCAAAATGAAACGAACGCTGCAATGGTAGAGCGTTTTCAATGCACACTGAAGGGTCGAATATACAGATACATGACGCATAAAAATACACGAAAGTATATCGATGTATTACCACAGCATACAATAACACAACACATTCCAGTATGCGCATGGCTCCTACCAAAGTCGACCGTAGTACGGAGTTAATCACGTGGAGAAATATATATGGAAAGAAGATGAAGAAACATTCCAAATCTAAAAACAGCCCTACTCAAGGTGACCATGTTAGAATATCACAAGCAAAAATGCCATTTGAAAAAGCATATCGTGGACAATGGAGTCGCGAATTGTTTAAGGTGCATGAGGTGCTTACAGACAAATATCCATACTTATATAAATTAGAAGACTATGGAGGTGACCCGATTATTGGTACTTTTTATCGTGATGAGATACAGCAAGTGATAGAAGAAAATGATAAAGAGTATGCCGTGGAAAAAAATACTTAAAAGTAGAAAAAATAAAAAGGGACAACGCGAGTATCTGGTAAAGTGGCTTGGTTACCCGGATAAGTTTAACACGTGGGTTAATGAACTAAGTACTATACATCATTGACAATGGATGAATATATGGAGAGAAGATCAGATCAGAGCATGTGGCGAATGCTGGGTTCGCGAGTACCGAAAGAAGAAATAGTATACCTCAAATTATAATAATTTATATCGTAATCATTACATGTATCATGAATCTGAGTATACAAAATGGGCAATCAGGCATATGGATATCGCTTTTGAGTGGATGTCTAGGGTATATATTGCCTAGTCTGCGCATAAAGATGTCCATACATCATTCGACTCAGAATGAATGAGGATCAGTTTTACATAATGCTTCCGAGCAATAGTAGTACCCAGTTCTTTCCAGACAATAAGATATCAGAGTTTCGAACATGTCTGCAAACTCCATTAACATTAGATGGCGAATGGGAAGTGGGCCTCTCGAGTGTGTTATATCCGAGGAGTTGGCTTACTATTGTGGAGGAAAGTTTTGTACAAATATACGCATTTACTAAGAAGAAGATAAAGAAGAAGAAAAAAGATAGCATAGCATCAGAAGAAATTAGCAAAGATGTCGTCAGCACATCAGAAATAGAAAAGACATCAGCTTTTCCACTAGTTTTAAAAGATGGTCTCGGTAATCCACATACTGCCGATCGGGGAAAACGGTTACGAAATGATCGGGAAAAAGATGCGTGAAATGATAAAACAAATAATAATGTTAAAAAACGTTTACGTAGAAGCGAAAAATATTATTATGTGCAAACAGAAGCTCCATTTATCAATGTACCAAAAGGGTACTATGCCGTAAAAATATGGTAGACTATCTAAATGGCCAGATAGAGAGCAAGACAAGATTTAGACACAAAAGAATATTTTTCAATTTTTACTTGCATCGCGTGAATCTAGTTTCACTCACAGTTAAAGATAATTACGCTATACGTTTAGGTAGAGATCTAGCAAATTTAATCGGATTCGAAGGAGGAAAAATACATATGGGACCTATAGACTTTAAAGAATCATTTCGTTCAAATCGTGAGGGTGGTCCTACGACCTCGTATATGTACTGCGACGTAGTCTTACACAGCATGGTAGCCAATACTTCCGCACCGCTACTCAGAGTGATACCCGTTTCTAGTACAGATGGAGGAAAATATATATGTCAGTGGACGTTTCCTGATATTCAATACCATACTGTGTCAAAGAACTACATCGATACTATTGGAATACTTATAACGGATAGAACTGGCACCAATGTCCCATTCAAGGATGGAGCATCGCCGAGTGTACTCTGTTTGCATTTCAGACGATGACGACAATGATAATGAGAGGGACGTTAAGAGGGATGATTAGAGGAAGAACGAACGCACCAGCGCTGGCTCGTTACTACGTGAGTCAAGCGGGTCATGGACATATTCCAGTTTTTGTAGGCGCATGATACCAATCAGGACATAGACTTGGTAATATCTTAGGTGGTCTATTACGTTCAGCAATACCTTTCGCAAAGAATGTGGATAAATCTGTAGGTAAACAAGCTCTTAGTGCTGAAATCGGACTAGCTGAGGATGTAATGGCTGAAAAAAATGTTAAAACGGCATTAAAATCGAGAGCAGGTGGTGTTGCCAGGTCTTTGATACCGGAAGCTGTAACAGCGGTGCGAGGTGGTTTAAGACCACCTCAACCTAAACGTAAAAAGAGGAATAATACACGTAATGCTCAGTCAATGCATGCGATACCGAAGAGGAAGGGTCGCAATAGACGTCAGAGAAAACAAGCTGATATCTTTAATTAACAAACAACATGGAAGTTAATGAGATCTGCGATTGCTCGAAGAGCGAATTAGACATTTTTCAGATACGTTCCATGGTGACGACATTGGAGTCTGCAAAATGGAAACTGTTTCAGCCTGTATCTAGTTTATCAGATAGTGGACCGATCGAGTTTTACGTCAGTGGGTCTGCTGATAGATATTTAGATCTTACGCAATCTTATCTTTCGATTAAAGTTAAGCTAGTAAAGCTAGATCGAAATGGTGATGAACTCGAGGCGAATGACCTGATAGCTCCTGCGAATAATCTTTTGCATACGATGTTCTCACAAGAGGATGTTTTTTTGAATGGAAAGCGTGTCAGCGACTCGAATGAAAATTATGCTTACCGCTCATACATCGAGACATTACTAAATCATGGCAGCAATGCCGCATCCTCGCATCTACAACTTGCTGGATGGAAAATAGATGATGCCAGTGAATTTGATAATATCGCCGATACTAACTTAGGTTTTCAAGCACGTAGAAGAATGATGGAGCAGAGTAAAACAGTGCAATTAATAGGCCACAAACACAGCGATATGTTTCTGCAGGACCGATTCCTGCTCGGTTCCGTTGATTTAAGAGTATGCCTACAGAGGAGTAAAGATGCATTCGCCATTATGGCCATGGAAGGTGTGAGTCCTAAATTAAAAATAATGTCGGCTAAACTTATTTGTATGCAAAGCTTTCCCATCATCAGATCTGCTAGTGGCACACGCCGTTACTCTGAGACAGACAAGCGTGAAATAACCTATTCACAGGGTAGTGTGTAAGACTTTTACAGCACCTAGCGGTGTTATGAGCATCGATAGAGATAATATATTTATTGGTCAGCTACCTACTAGAGTATTATTCGCTTTTGTACCTAATGATGCCTATAATGGTGTGGTGCATACAAATCCATTCAAGTTTGATAACAATAACACTACCTACGCTACATGTTATATAAATGGAGAAGAGGTAACAACATCACCAATACGTCCTTCGTTTAGCGACGACATTTACTCGGACGCTTATTTCTCACTATTCAGCGGTACTGGGGCATTATTCAAAGACCGTGGCTACCTGATAAATAAGACTCAGTTCAGACATGGAACCACATTGTTCACATGGGATTTTATGCCAGATCTAACTGATTCAGAGCATCGCTACCCTACATGCACTGGTTCGCTAAGAGTGGTCTTCCATTTTGCTCAAGCACTTGCCGCTACAACCAATGTAATTTGCTATGCTGAATTTGATAATACGATAGAAATTGGATCAGACTTTAACGTATTAACAGATTATTAACAAATATGTTGAATACATTTGAAATAGAGGATCTATTATTCGGTGACAATAAAATGCGTGAACACTTTCTCGGTGTTTTTCCAATTGACAATGTACCCGCACATATTAAATACCTCCCGGCCTCATTAATAATAAACATGCATCCCAGTAATAAATCCGGACAACATTGGGTGGCGGTTTATTATAGTAGAAATGGAAATGCTGAATACTTTGCTCCATATGGAAGACGCCCTTCTGACAGAAGAATGATATCAAATGTACAAAATGGACACCGTGCGCGTGTTTATTATTACAACAATGTACATGTTCAACCAGCCGTGATGACAACTTGTGGATATTATGCGCATATTTCTTATACCATCATTCGAGAGGTGTACACATGAAACACATATTATGGGCCCTAAGAAACTGAGACAAAAATGACGCGATAGTGAAACGTCTGATGTGCAGGATTATGAAGAAAAAATGATCATATTTTATGTATAATTATTTATGTTCTATGTTTTTCTTTTTAATTATCGTGAATAAATGTCGCTAATATTTATCATAAGAAAAATGCATGTGTCAATAAAAAATACATTTATTTTGTAAAAATATGTTATTATTTCTTCGTGTTCCCTTCTCACCCCTCACCCATCCCCCGCTATTTTGATAAAACTATTTAATGGTACACTAGGCATGTGAGGCGCACCACAATGATCCAAAGATCCGTAATTAATCGTATTCACATCGCGACAATGACAAAATGCGGACATATTTGAATACAGGGGAAACCATATGACATGCTCTGTAATTGAACCCTGCGTATCAATTCCAGTTTACTATAACTGGAATGTCATTCAAACATGGTGCGATAGTAATGTTTTGTAAACCGATGATGTTAAGCGGTGGAGAAAAAACACGTGACTGAAATAAGGGCATGTTCAGATTGGAAAGATAGTTTTACTGACAACTCATATTTTAGCTATAAAAGCGAAATGCGCGCGACTAGTAAGGCATACAGCTTTTTGAATTCGTCAAAACACGTAAAATGGAATCTCAATTATGCGATCAATGGAGAACGATAGGTTCTACGCCTATTAATTGTGGTTGCATCCAATGGAACCAATATAAAGAGGTAGCAGTACGGCAACCATTTGCAATGTCATTGCGTGAAATCCGTAACCGCTGGAGAGAATATCTAGCAGATCCGGATGAACGCAAGTACAACAAATGGTTGCATACGAAGTACCAACTTCGTAATGATTGTTGTATGTGTATGTTGTGCAAACAAGACAGAAGTTATCGTTTGCATTAATTGAGATAAAAATATTTACGTTAGCAAAATAAAAAACAAGCAAAATAGGCCTCTTTTTTAAGGGGCCACCAATGAACCAAAATTATGTTACATACACCCACACACAAACGGGTACATAAAAAAGATGCACACACGCATGCATGCACGACGTACACACATAGGGGACAGGGAAAAAGGGAACACGGGTGACAAGGGGCATGCACGTAGAACCACGCGCGCATTGTCACGCGCATATCATAACATGCGTGAGTGTATGCGCAGTATGTGCATGTGTTGGTGTATCAGGTGTGTGCGTGTGTGTGGGTACGTATGCGAAAAAGTAGGACACCCTTGTGGATGATGGATCAGTAACAGATTTCCAATGATACAGATGCATTCAACCACATATTCCACCATGGGTGAAGCCTTTCGTCGTGGTACATACCAACAACATTATTAGTTCGTGAGGAAACAGGCATTGACAAAATCTAACATCGCATGACCTTAAAGCAAATGAAGAGGACATGTTTAATGTTGATATGAGTAATGCGCGAACACACCATAAATATGCATAAAGCACTCGTGCACCAAAACGTGATATTCTAATAATTACACAAGGGAATTAGTACATATGTCCACTCGGCTCAGAACTAGGAAATGCTGCGATATTGTGTCCAGAGCACAAAGCTGTACACATTCGCAACTACAAAGTAAAATTTCCTAGCGAGTCGGTGATAATTCAATAGTAATTTTGAAAATTTCTTTAAAATCACATAGTACGAGACTTGAGGTACTAACACGTTCTTTCATTATTAACACATGGTATGTTTGTATCACGATTCAAGCTTGATCTCATGGATATTCAAACCGTATGGTTAAATCATACACAACAAATAATCTTTTTAGCATAAGTACGCTCTACATACAATTCTATAAACGGAATCCTCAGAGATATAATGACCACATTTTAACCATCGTATCTAAAACTATTGACGTTGTTGCAAAGTATTTAAATAACAATTTGTGCATAATGACGGATAAAATTCAATCAAAATATTCAACAAAAAAATAGTTTTACTAATAACGTTAGCAACGTCAAATTAATTTAAAAATATTCAACAGTTTTCCTGTATGGTATCGATGAAAATGAGCCATATATTCATTGGTATTAGGGTTAACTTCTTTTTAACCCATGATACAATCCATCACCACCAAGTCTTGGTTACCATTCCAACCGAACATACCATTAATACAAGATTTTTTAATATTTTGTTGTTAATCTGTCTGGTACCTGTTTCTAAGACAGTAACAGCTTACAGACAGTCTCTAAATATTCTACAGTTTACTAATAACGTTAGCGACGAAACAGTCAAATTATTTTCAAAATATACAGCAATACCGTAATTCCTCATACATCCTCAACCTCCTCCTCCTACGACCTCCGTTATCAGACCACCCCTTAAAATCTATTTTGTTACCAATCTATCTGGTAGCTGTTGCTAAGACAGTAACAGCTTACAGGCAGTCTCTAAATATTCTACAGTTTACTATCAGACCACCTCTTAAAATCTATTTTGTTACTAATCTGTCTGGTAGCTGTTTCTAAGACAGTAACAGCTTACAGGCAGTCTCTAAATATTCTACAGTTTACTAATGACGTAAGCGACAAACAGTCAAATTATTTTCAAAATATACATCAATATCCTACCGTAATTCCTCATACATCCTCAACCTCCTACGACCTCCATTATCAGACCACCCCTTAAACTCTATTCTTTTACATTACTCTCTTATTATTTTTACAACAGTAGATAACCACGGAGGGGGGAGCGCCGCCACTACGTTTAAACGTAAAATACACAACTTAAAACTTTTAAGGGTTAACTAATTCAAAATAATAGAACATTCCAGAGTGTTGCAATTCCAAAAAAACTAGTGCGGCTGTGCGTCATTGGTATCGAGAAAAATGTTGGCGTTCTGTGCGTCATTGTTCTCTAGAATGTGCGTCGTTATAGTCGCCATTGTTCTCAACATTCCATTCCGCAAGCATTTCCTTAGATCTCCTGAAAAATCCATTGTTCTCGAAGACCGCCTGCTGGGAAGAACAATAACGCACAGATACCCCCTATACTACTCACGGTGTTTCAAATGCACTAAATTGCTGGTAATTAGTTCATATGTGAACGTTCGTTGGGTTCAGAATGATTACATAATTTTGGAATACGTTTTTCGCACGAGGAAAAATTATTGTGAAGTAAAATATAAGCTGAACAATATGCGATGACCGGTTTGGAGCAGAACAGCAACACATCTGGCCAGAAAGTCTCCATTCTATTACTGAGGCGCCTCTTTGTTATTTTAACGACTGCGAGTCAAATTAGTTTAAAAAAATTCAAACAAAAAGTTCTTACATCTTAAGCGATTGGTTATATAGCCCTATGATATATTGGTTTGAAATGACCAACACCAGTGCTTCTTGTGTTTCCAGCATTGGTACCTGTTGTGTATCCACAGTCGTCGTGCGATATGATAAGTAGATATGAGGATTTCACGGCGTGTACTAGCTCAATAGGTGGCGATCTAGGATCCATGATGGAAGACAGCCAATATGCAAAATGTTTGTAAGTACACAACGTGTGTAAAATATCCTAACGCTGAGGCTTTATATGTAAGACATCTCGATATAAGTTTATTTGGGTGTGTGGGGTATGTAGGTGGGTGTAGAATGTATTATAGATAGCGAAACGGAGCGAGATGGGGAGAGGAAGAGGGAGTAGGAGGAGGTGGGGGGGGGAGAGGGGAACTGGCGGGAGCGGTGGTGTGGGGTGGAGGGATATGGGGGAGGTAAAACGCGGGGGTGGGGTGGGTGGGTTGGTGTGGGTGGGTGAGAGTTTAAGGATGTAAGTTTACAGTATTATTGCGTGTTTTGCTTATTGTAGTCAGATGATGGAAACAGTGGCGCGGTGTGTGGAAAAGCAGAACCATGAATGTGGCGATGATGACCAGTTCTCACGTTTGCTGAACCCGCGTCGCATTAGAGATAGTGGACCATCTATGTGCGAACACATCGATGGTACATATCATAAGTATATTATACATCACAGACTCATCTGAATGGTGTGTGTTATTTATGCATTTAAGACTAGACTGAATGCATATATACCGTCATTGATGGTGATTGCGGGCTCATTTCCGCCTGAAACTTGAACTCTAATGACACATCTGTTATAGGGTCCATCAATCTAAAGATCTATCCATCTAAAGATTCATCCATTCATCCGCAACAACGTCCGCTCGATATTTATTTATTCGAAACAATTGAATCACAGAAGAATATGATAGATGAAGATATTACTGTTTTTGTGTGATCGTTGGTGTTGCTGCTGCTGCTGTTGCTGCTTCTACTGCTTCTGCTGCTGCTGCTGCCGCTGCTGCTGCTGCTGTCGCTGCTGCTGTCGCTGCTGCTGTTGATGATGATGATGATGATGGTCGTGGCTGTGGTGGTGGTGGTGCTGGTGGTGGTGCTGGTGCTGGTGGTGGTGGTGCTGCTGCTGCTGCTGCTGCTGCTGCTGCTGCCGCTGATGATGATGATGATGATGATGATGATGGTGATGATGATGTTGGTGGTGGTGGTGGTAGTGGTGGTGTAGTGGTTGTTGTGTTGTGATGATGATGATGATGATGATGATGATGGTGGTGGTGGTGGTGGTGGTGGTGGTGGTGGTGATGGTGGTAGGTGGTGGTTGTGATAATGATGATGATGTTGATGATGATGATGATTATGATGGTGGTGGTGGTGGTAGTGGTGGTGGTGGTAGTAGTAGTGGTGGTGATGGTGGTGGTGGTGGTGGTAGGTGGTGTTGGTGGTGATGATGATGATGATAATGATAATAATACATCTTTGTTTTGCTAGACATTATGCAGGAAATGCTATGCATGGAATCTTCGGGTAAAATGATGGAGTTCATGACATGCAAAGCCATGGTAATCAAGGATATGCTTCAATCCAGAAAGAATGATAAAGCATCTATGTGTCGGTAAGGTGTTTCATTATGTTTGTACAAAGGATTGATTAACCGTTTCAATCATGAATTCCCAGAGTCTCAATTACAAGATAACTATAGGCCCCTACAGAGAAGCTGTTGAATATTTTGAAGTTAACTCGACCAGACCCATGGGAACAGCTCCGATTCAAATTTGTTTCAGAACATTAAAAAAAAATTCTAGTCGAAGTTTCGAATTCGGCTGTTAGGATTGAAAGACTTAATGCTGTTGGTCAGAAGGCAGTCATATGGTCCACACTTACCACTGCACGTATCTCCCAAGGCAACTCACTTGATGCATGATTACATTTAGGAAAGGTGGTCATCTCGCCTTTATGTTCCATGTGTCTAAGGCTAAATCCGGGGTTATATATTATAGTTTTTCACTAAGATGCGATCACTACCCGTCACCTAGACAATTCTAATAATCTACTTGATAATTTTATGTGTGGTCAAATCGTACACATTGTGATAGAAGCACCAAATTCGGGACGGATAATCCTTAAGGAATGCACTGCAGGAAAGATGTGTGGGTCATTCAAAATTCTCAAAATTCCGGCCTTATTCAAGAAGGCTGACTGACGCTTAACACATTTACTGGATACAAGACTCTATCCATAAGGTGGGTCTTGGATAATGTGATAGAAACAGTTAAATTGGCACAAACAATCCCGGATGGATGCACTTCTAATTGGGTGAGTGCTGCACGCCACCAGACAGTAATTTCAAAGGGAAATAACTTTAGACCTGCTGAATACTTTAAAAACAATTTGACTGAAAGTTGTTGGTTGCTTAGCCACCTACATCTTTCTGTAAAATTGTTTTAAAAATATTCAGCGTATCGAGAGTTAGCCGCCACGGAAAGGTAGTCTGCAGAAATTCAGGAGGCAAACAGTTAAAATGGACTATTTGAAAAAATGCAAGAAGCCATTCAAAGACTGATGCATCCGTCTTCGGCCATATCTTTCAACAGAGGATGCCGTTCTTCATAATTTGTAAATTCACTCCCTATATATAATTACCAGGTACACTCTGTTAGGCGGGGCACACACTTGCGATTTTAAGTCTGGTTTCCCATGTATGTATAATCCGTTGATAAGGATGGATCTATTAATACATCAATGGATCCGTTTATCTAAACAAATTGCGTAGTCGCCAGTCACCGTGACCATTTGTTTCAATGATGGCCACGTATCATACCATCACGTGTATCAAACTGCTTTGGTATTTGGCATGTATCTCAGCGGCTGTCTATCAGCAGCTTTCTTTGATTGCATAATGCGTGCTACAACCGAACGTCACATTACCTGTACATCATGCAGGCCGCGCAAGAAGCCACGAGATTAAAGGTGATATCTCAATATGTCTTGCACTTCTGAAAGATCAAGCACGTGATCTAATAGTATAAAACAGACAATCGACAAAGTAAAAGAGGAAATCTCATATCTAAACTCATCCCAAAACCCAGCAGTAACAGCCAACAAGCTCTGATCAAGCAGCTCCAATGGACTTGGCCAGCAGTATTGGAACCTTGTCGCTATGTTGGGAGATTTTTTTTTTACATGCCGAAATAGCGGCTTTCACACTGATTAGCAATGTTCTGAATCGCAGCGGATGGACAGCTCCCATTGCCAAATTCGGTATATTGCATCTCTTGGAACAGCGGATTCTTTTGTCAGCGCGGCCAATGCTGCAAATACACGTCAAATCCATCAAATAACAGGATGTTCCAGTTGCAATTTGATAATGGCAGCATCTATGAAGGAGAGAAGTGAAAATCCAGAAGACTTTGCTGATGATTTTGATGGGTAGTGCCAGTTTAGGCGTGCTACACGACCATGCGTTGTGTACTGGGATATGGTACTTGAGATAGAGTTGGCAATATTTTCTTTTATACACCCATTGCGAGAAGGAAACTTTGATGAATATAATAGAGCAGTTGCAAATCCGATGTCATTCATTTTCTCAAATAATAATCTCTATCCTAGATGACTCACGATCCACATGAATGACACGATCATGTTGAAAGACACACATCCAGTACTGAAGAAGAATGAACCTTTCCAGGTTTTTTTATAAGCCCCTCTAACTAAGCTCCAGTCCCCTCGTCGCTTGTGTTGGGATCGATCGATCCCTGAACTCTCTGACTCAATTTCCAGAAAATACAGATATGCTGTTAAATATTTTGAAACTAATTTTCCCGGGTGCTGTTGCTGTCTATGGCAACAACAGCGCCCAGTCAAATTAGTTTCAAAATATTCAACATACTATTTATTAAATAGCAAAGACATACAATTCCTACAACAACATATGGTCCGGCATCATCTATGCGTTCGCTTATCGACGTCATTCTCTATCCTAGATGACTCACGATCCACATGAATGACACGATCATGTTGAAAGACACACATCCAGTACTGAAGAAGAATGAACCTTTCCAGTTTTTTTTATAAGCCCCTCTAACTAAGCTCCAGTCCCCTCGTCGCTTGTGTTGGGATCGATCGATCCCTGAACTCTCTGACTCAATTTCCAGAAAATACAGATATGCTGTTAAATATTTTGAAACTAATTTGCCCGGGTGCTGTTGCTGTCTATGGCAACAACAGCGCCCAGTCAAATTAGTTTCAAAATATTCAACATACTATTTATTAAATAGCAAAGACATACAATTCCGACAACAACATATGGTCCGGCATCATCTATGCGTTCGCTTATCGACGTCATTCATGACGACGTCATAGATTATGATGTCATTCTGCACGTCAAGTAGTTAATTATGACGTCATATGATGTATGCATGTATGTGTGGATATAAGTGCAATGAAAACTGTTACGAAGATTGGAGAATGGTGGTTAGACACCTAATAAAAATAACAAAAGTGTCAGAAATGATAAGAAAAAGGGATACAAATTCTGACATCGGAAAACAAGCTGCATAGGCAACCATTGGAAAAACCGGTGTCGGTTTGGGATCAGTCTTTTTGAAATAAAAGTGTATGGTGCAATAAAGAATAGTTCACGCAATGTTAGATTTTATCCAGCGAACAGAAGAGATAGCTACAAGCTAAAATGAGGCTATCAAGCTAAAATGAAAGTAACCTTCTTTAGACAATGAAAAGTGAATTGCAAACCAATTTTATCCTTACATTAGAGGAAACCAGTTTATCGATCAGTTATGTGATGTCATGATCAACTACGTTCCATGTAGGCTAGCGTCATAATCAATTACGTCATGAATGAGACGATTTAGTCTGTGATAAATGCTTAATAGTCCGTCAAGTTTTACGAATTGTATGTCTTAATAATGAATAAACATGTTGTTAAATATTACATGTCTACTAATTTGACTGGGCGATAGGCAGCAACAGCACCCAGTCAAATTAGTTTCAAAATATTCAACAACATACCTGTATAGTTTGCTGGAAATTAAGATTCAAGGTGTGCACGGATCAATCGATCCAAACACGCGCAAATTGTGGGTAGAGCTTAGGTAGAGATGGACGGGGCACAGCTAAAACTGGATTCATTTATTGTATTCTTTTTGCATTTAGAGAGTACATTTACCGTACGACGGAGACAATTTCCTTTAACAATGTTGGCAAAATTTCTTTTCCATTCCACAAATGCTCTCTCATTCAGCCATCGCAGCTCACGTGTGAGCGATTGTATCGCACTCTGCCGAACTCATGTTAGTATATCTGTTTTACACGTATACTCTGGGCCAACCGATTAAATAGTTACCATGCATTTTCCCATCTAAAACTTCCATAAATATGTGACTATGTGATTACACATAAATTGAGCTAACCTTTTCTGTTCATGAAATGCTAGTGTTAATTCATCGCAGACTTACGATTGCGACATGGGTGCCATCAATAACGTCACCATCCAATGGCACCGCTGAATAAACGGACCTATTTCTAGCTATGCCTCGTCCATTTTAGCTAAAGTGATGCTAATCTCATCTCAAATGATGTATTGCACTGATAGATTATGATTTATAGATTACATACCTTTCACATCCTGACACATTCCCTTATCTGAATCAGAATTAGCCGCCTTTATATTGCATAAATGTTGAACAGCGATCGCCACCATGTTGTCTCCTCAAGCGATAGTGTGTGATGTCATGTAAGCGCCAATGCATGCCATTCTTTCTTATGTAATACTCATCCCGTTCAATTTTTTGAAACTAATTAATCAGTCTAATTAGTTTCGAAATATTCAACAGCTTACCTGTATGATTGCTTTTATTAAACATTGCAAAACTATAAATGATACCTCTATGACTGAGTGTATATACGGAGGCAGACACACTAGGTTTATTCTGATTGGTTGAAAAATAAATCATGACAGCAACCATAGGCTGCAGAAATGTATCAACATTTAGCTACTAAAGCCTAAATATCTTTTGTTTTTGTCGGCATGCTAAAAAGCTAAAATGTCAGTGGTGGATTATGGGTGGCAAATCCTATCACAAGAAGGGTTTGTATAAGAGAAGGTGAGATTCCCTTTAAGCTCGTTCCACTTTTTACAAATGGTGGAATCTATTTATATACTTTGAATCCTGAATTGCTGGAATCCTAATTTCAAGGTAACTATACAGCTAATTTGTTGATTATATTAAACCTAATTTGACTGGGTGTTGTAAGGAAACTATAACGGTCTGGAAAAGTTGTTGAGACTAGCCGTTCCTGTCTGTACAAACGTCCATAACTAAGGCCGTGTTCTCACTAGAAACTTAATCAGGAATAACGCCATACTGAAGATTGGCGTTATTCTTGATTAAGTCTCTAGTGAAAACACGTTTTTGGACTAATAAATCTAACCTAACATACAACTTTTACACAACTAACCAAAGGAAGACAGCTCGGTATAAAAGTTAATTAGTCTAGATCATATAATCCGGCGAGTCATGCATCCTGCAACAATATCCTGCAAGCCATGATTATTATTTTGGGGGTTGGTTTATCTGAATCGTAGTATGAGCCGCAATAAGTTCGAAATTGAAATATTCCACACAATACTCATGGTATTATTGTTTGGTGTTGCTGCTTAATTATACAGTAATTAATGTATGGGGCATAGATTTGCTGACCAATATATTACAAAAATTCACCTTTCCAGTGTTGTTTATGCCCCGCCCAACTCTAGCTAATCTCCACCCACACCACGTTCGTGTTGGGATCGATAGATCCCTGAACTCCTTGACTATCAATTTCCAGAAAACTATACAGGTTAGATGTTGAATATGTTGTAACTAATTTGACTGGGTGCTTTTGCTGCCTATGGCAGCAACAGCGCCCAGTCAAATTAGTTTCAAAATATTCAACATGGTATTTATTAAATAGTAAATACATACAATTCGTACAACAATGCATATTGCGTCTTCAATTGTGCGTTGGGCACATAATGACGCCATTGACTATGACGTCATGATGGATGGATGAAGTTGAAAGGTCCATTCTTTGTCGGTTTTCTAATGTCGTGCCTCTGTGAGTCTTGACACGATTCTGTGAAAAGGATGGTACACAGACACAACAGTAACTGTACAGTTCTATTATTATTATTATTATTATTATTATTATTATTATTATTATTATTATTATTATTATTATTATTGTTGCTACAGGATTTTTACCCAGATGGCTGACTGCATTGCAACGGGTACACAGGACTGTGGATTCAAATACGTGGGTTTCATGAAAAGCATGTTTCCCTCAGATGAACAGTGTTCTAGAGTAGTGGTATCCAGTCACCCTCACATCGCTGCTCCTAGCAAGACAGACTCGATGACCGCTGATCTTCTTTTACTCGGTCTTACGATGTTTATTTCCACAAAATTTGCAGAATGATGCTTAGCAATAATGAGTACAATAAGTGGTTTAAAATAAACATCAGCTCATATCACACCTTTATCAGAATAAGCACCAACGTACCTCCCTTAAACAGTTACAAGGTTGAGATTGCTAAGTTGTGAAATGTAGGCCTATATGTATTTTTGGGAAAATTCTGAGCAAATCTCAGACAACATTAGTAGTATCTAAATTAAGGCTACCAGAACAGAGCCCTGCCAGAACAGAGGATCGCGGATCGGCGGCTACAGGAGGGAGGTGGGCTGTGAAAACAGAGGCGTGATAACGTTGTAGCTAACGAAAAAAGCCTAAAAACTCCCGTACACCACTGTCTATGAGAACCCCCGTATTATCGCCAGCTGGCCTCTCTCTCTTCTCTCTTTCCTGCAGGTTGTTTTTATGTGGTTTCCGTTGTTCCCATTTCTGTCATTGTACCCCTACACTGGTGCATACCTCCTTTTTGTTCCATGGATACCATCTAGCTGAGGGTTTTTTGAGAGATTTGAACCATGGTTTATTTCACCGCCATTATGAATTGAGCCAACGGGGAACCAATACCTAGCCCACAAATAATGACATTTATCTTTTATGAATTGTTGTGCAATAATAGCAAACAGATCAATTGGACTGATAATGCACTGATAACTACATATTGAAATTATTGGCAACAGTCTGCATCAGTCTATGATATATATACATGTATGCTTACTGGCGCTACTGATGGCAATCTGTAGGTATATATACCCGCTGCTCTGTGAAAACGGTGCGAATTCGTGAAATATTACTCCCAATCACATAAAATTGCACACACCCACCCACCCACCCACCCACCCACCCACCCACCCACCCACACCCACCCACCCACACACACACACACACACACACACACACACACACACAGACTACAGTTCTTACCGAATTAATATTATCCTGATAAAATAGCTACAAACGACAATACTGTTACAAAGATATAGACCTAGACAAGGATATTACAGCAATGTACAGATCTTTTCCTAACAGGATATTAATTTCATATCATAGATAATGCATAACTGGTTATCGGCTAAATCTAGGTAATTTTTGTTAATGCATGTATGGCCGAGATGACACTTTAAAAATCGTCGGTTCAAATCTCGCTATATATTTAATAGGCCATAGTAAATGTAAACAGTATTGCCAGATAGTAGAGCACGCTGGACAACTTATTTTGTGAACAGTCTGTCAGTCGTCTGTCTGTCTGTCTGTATGTATGTCTGTCTGTCTGCCTCCCCCCCCCCCCAGGCCGGCCCCACCCCTGGGCATGTGATACCATCAACATCCCCATATTAGAGAAACGCAACTGGATAGGTACACACGTCTGCTATGGACATTGATGAAGTACAAAATTTGGTGAGATTGTTTCAGCAGAGGCTTATTAGCCATACCACTTATGCCAACAACCTGGCAGCTCTCCATCCCGAGAAGCCAACACACCCCCACGCCGGAAGCTACCAACCACTCCTGAGAATCCAACCCCAGCCCATGCAGGAAGCTGCCAACCACTCCCGAGAAACCAACCCCAGCCCCACGCAGGAAGCTACCAACCACTCCCGAGAAGCCAACCCCAGCTCTCCTTTCTAAGAAGCCCCACACCCCACACCCCACCCAGGGCTAGAAACCCCACCCAAGTTCACAGTTGAGGGGATCAACAGGTTTCTTGATGTAATAATCCAGGAAATGAGGGACATACCCCCAGGATTTGTGAAGGTCCCACATTTAATCCAGAACTATCTGCGGGGATGGGAACTTCCTGGACATGGGGAAAAGGATCCAACAGCTTTCCTGCATTAAAACCTGGACAAGATGGAGAGGAAGTTGGTGGAAGAGGTCCTCGACCTGAAGCAGGTGAAGTTCTGCCTTACTCTCAAGATCACCCTCCAGAAGGAGAAGAATGACGGGACAGAGGTAACCATAAATCCCCTATTTTGGTCTAAGCAGCATGCCATCCTGAAGGCAAGCGATATTAGTGATGCTGCATAGGAGGCCAAGCCAAGGTTCTGCAAGGCCTGGAGAACTACACCGGTGAGGGGTCTGGCTGGGCAGTCGACCAGGATGATGCATTGTACCTCAACATCACCAGATATCAACCACTACGTGGTGGGTCCTATATCGATCCCCCTGCTTTGATTAAGCAAAAACGTGCCGTGGTTAATGTCCAGAACAACGATGACCCTGTCTGCCCTGGTCTCTCTTAGCTGCTGCTTATCCTGCAGACAGTAATCCCCAGTGGACATCGAAGTATTTAGGGCACTGGGGCACCCTTGACTTCAGCGGTGTAGACTCTTCAACCCCTCTCCACCAGCTTAAGTGTGTTGAGCAGCAGAATGGCCTGGCCATTAATGTATTCGGGCATGACAAGGGTGTCTACCCATTGCAGCTGAGTGAGGCTGATCCCATCATTCCAAAAACAACTCTCCTGCTTACCGAGAAGGTCAGAAAGCAACACTATAACTGGACTAAGGAGCTGAATCACCTGCTCTATGATCAGAGTTGGTATAAAGGGCAAAAGCACTTCTGCTAGCGGTGTCTCCACTGTTATTCTCACGAAGACCTTCTCATCAAGCACAAACCAGAGTGCTGCGGCATCAGTGACATACCAATGTGTATAAGAATGCCTACAGAGGACAGGAAGATGCTACAGTTCAACAACCAACACAGCCAACTCGAGGTGCCATTCATCATCTATACCAACTTTGAAGCCCTAACAACCAACATTGAGGGGCCAGAGACGAATCCGGCTCAGAGCAGCACACAGAAAACATAACAACTTGAGCTATGTGGGTTCTCATAAATTGTGGTCCGCTGTGATGGTGTCAGTGCACCACCAGTGCTGTATCGAGGAGAAGATGCAGCTAAGCACTTCCTGGATCGACTGCCAAGGGAAGGGGACAAAATAACGACCGTGCTCACCAACCCTATGCCGATGGAGATGACTAGAGAGGACTGGCGAGCTCATAAAACCAGGGTCAGTTGCCATGTGCGCAACAGACCATAAGATGGGGACAGTGTCAGAGATAACTGCCACATCACTGGTCTCTACCAGGGAGCAGCACACAATGTGTGTATTCTAAAGCTGCGCCTCAACCCTAGGACCACCACCATCCTGGTCGTGTTCCACAACCTGCGTGGGTATGATTCTCACCTCATCATCAGACCATCTCCCAAACAGAGGGACAGATCAACTGCATCCTCAACAATATGGAGAAGTACATCTCCTTCAGCCTCTGTCGGCTGCAGTTCATCGACTCGGTCCAGTTCCTCCCAGCATCACTTGACCAGCTGTTCTCGTGATCGACTATCCGCTACCGACTCTGGCATAGCCCGCCATGCCTCATAGGCTACTGTAGTGTCATGGACCTGCCAGGCTTCCATTATATATACCCGTCTTAAAGCTAGACATTGGCCACGATGATCTCAGCCATTGCACTCGTCGCTAGCCCTAGAACCGTGGCTTCCATTAGAGGAATGTGTTCGCCCATAATCTTGGTGGCAGCATTATAGGAAGCGCCACCGATGGCGATCTTTGGGGTGGGATGTGTTATTCCTAGACAGTGGTCGACAACCATACTCGCCACTGTAGCGAGCACAGCGGCTCCAGCAGCAGGAATAACCTCATTACCACCCATCATCTTTACCACGGCCAAATTCGCCGCCATCTTACTGGCGACATGAATGGCCAGGGGCTTAGCCTGTGTCACTAGCTGCTTTAGCCTGTGTCACTAGCTGCTGGCTCTTGCTTTTGAGCAGCTTTTCCACCTTCTGGAGACTCGCTTGGCTCTCCGGGAGTTGCTTTACAATCTGTACGATTGACGTCATTGTTTAAGCCCTGAGTATACAACACGTTTAAATGTGTACGTTCTACCTCGAGAGCGCTAAGCAGCTCTAACTAGTCTACATCTGTCAGCTGCTTAGATTGGTACTCAGGAATATCCATAGCACTATACATAGTGGTTTAAACCATGGACCTATGCACTAAGTACCAATTGAAGGGCTACAAGAAGAAGTCACCAGATGAGCTCGCCAAACTCTCTAACGCTGAGGTAGCAGAGGAGCTGACAGCTGTGAAGCTCTACCTAGGATTTGGTAAGGGGCAGATCTGCTTCGTCGAATACCTCATTATGGGTGGCAGTGTCGTAAAGTAGCTCCTGCATACTAAGGGATTCTACAAGGATTGGGAGTGTCTGTCAGACGTGTTCCAGCAGTTGCAGGCATCCGTGGCATTCCCCAACACAGCAATAGCCAGACCTGACACCACTCATAGGGCTATCGTCCTGCTAGCACTGCCAGTTGGGATGGTGGGTGTCAGCAATGGTCACTGTTTATCATCCAGCACTCTGTGTGTTGGAACGACAGTTGGAATGACGGTAGCACTGACTCTCGTAGGAAACCCCGGAGACTTAGATGTCATGGGCGTTGAGATGACATGCGCGGCCGAATTGATGTCAGTGTTAAACCCAAAGTGGACACCGGGGGAATTTCCCTCGACTGTCATGTTGTTATAACCTCTGACCACCAGGTCCTCGATATTCACGATCAGGTTGCTCAGAAGACGCTGAAGGTGTGGAGATATGGCAAAGTCCAGCTGGTGGCGGGCCTTCTGTAAGGCTTGCTGGAACTTAGCAATGAGGCTGCTAGGATCTGCAATGATGATCATATCATCGATGAGACTCCTGAACATAGCCTGCACCTCTTTGCCACTCACCCCGTCTATAGAGTGGTGCAGCTTCGTCTGGGCCATCAGAAGACAATAACATAATGCTTCTAAGGACTGGTTGATTCGAACGATCCCTGCTGGTGTAAGCCTTGAGGTTGTGTGTGGGATAAAGTATGTCCAGGCATCTGGGTGGTCTTGCCTGATGCTGGTTATGTGCATATTCTGCACTCTCGCTCCGGGCTCTGAGTCTGGATCGAGTGAGAACGTCGCTGTCTTCCTATGGCCGATTTTCAGTGGTGTCTGATAGGGGAAGCCTGAGTAGTCTCGTCTCAGGTCACCATACATATTGCCCAGGCCCTTGTTGTCATCACCATGCCACCGATAATCTGAGTGGGCGTTGAACTCTCACTGGAGTCTACTGGCTGCTGAAAGGCTGTAGCTAGTGGTTCCCAGGGGCTCAGGGTTGAAATCATTCATATCAGGCAGGCTTGCGCCCAGCTCATGGAGGGTTCATCTCACTGTGTAGAACACGTGGAATCTGAGACAGCTGGCAATGAGCACAGCTTCGGAGGTACCAGAATATGAGTGCAGCAAACCCATGCCGACGTCGAATCCTGTTGTGGCACACCACATGGCAAAGTTCAGCTGTTGGTTCCAGAATGAGAGATTCGGGCCTGCCATCCAGGTATGAGCTTTCTTCGCATTCTTAAGGTTGGTCAGTGGTCGTGGATTGATGGAGAAGCTGATGCAGGATCGCCCGTCAACTGGGATCAAAATAGCTGTTAGGTCCGGTACGTCATCCAGGAGACCACATGGTCCAGCTCTCAAGAGGGTCTTGAGTGTACCCAGGAGGGGCGGTTGGCTCTGGTCTATTGTCGTGAGGTTCATCGGGAATGCCATCTATAGTAGTCATCTTAAAGCCACTGTTCCGCCGCAGACGCAACATACCATTTGACACCGTAGAGACCTTCGATGTGGTCCCGCTGCAGCATCTAATTTTTTAACTCCTCCATGTCCACCCGTCCGCTATAGCATTTGAGGTATTGGTGGCGCATTTTGGGTTTCTCTGTGTGGTACAGGGTTTGGAGCTTCAATATATGGTAGTACTCTTCATCACTGACCTGCACATCCTCGAGAGCTCTGCTGACAGACTCGTCGATAGCCCGTAGGCTGCTCTGTGCCAGTGTTACATACTTACATGCTTCTCCAGCTTCCTGGTGATCTGACGCTGTCCAACCACCAAGCTGGTGGCTAGGACAGTGGCGGCAAGGGTCACACCACCCAGCGGGATAGCGACGATAGTACCCACCCCTGTAGCGAGGGTGGCAACAGCGGCCACACCAGCACTGGCTCCAATCACACCAGCAGCTGTGGTTGTGTGTGCTAGACTGTTGTAGGCTGTTTTATACCGCCTGTGTGTTCTGCTGTACTTTTCTGTCTCATGGAGGAGATTCTGTCTTCTGTCTGATGGTGTCAATCTGCTGGAGGTGCCAGCCGTGGACTGTACTACCATCCTCAGCTGCCAGGGTGGGATATAGTTCAGGCTGCTTTCACCACTCCGATATAGCCATGGTAAACTCGTGCCATCACCTGTAGGATCTGCTGATGAGTCATTGTGGGATTCATCTTGGAGAGCCTGGCGAACCGAACAAGCTTGTTGGTGTGGAGACATACCTCCCTCAAACACCCATCATCCAACATAATGTCAGGGGCCATTTGCTTTTGCAGCCGTGACATCTGGAACTTCACCTTGTCACTCTGATAGTACGTCCGCTGTTGGTGGAATTTCTTGGATTTATGCTTCTCCTCTTCCCACTGCAAGACTTCTCGAGACTCATCACACTCGTCATCCAAGTAATCTTACAAGTTTGGCACTAAAACGCCCTCCTCCTGCAGGATGAGGCTCTACCATTCTTGGACAGAGTTCTAGTCCCTTCGTCTCCTTGCCTCTCTGGCGTTCTGTTCGCTCACCTTCTTGTCGACAACACATTTCCTGTACCGCTATGTCTACCATCCCGGAGGTGTGTGGCTGCTCCTCTATCTCCTTTTTCAACATCTCAGCGAATGCCTGATAGGTCTGATATGATATCATGATGATAGGGCAATAAGTAGTAGCAGCGTAAACTCTAATTGGGCCTCCGACAGACCATTCATGCTGGCATATAGACTAATGGTGGAGCTGTCAAACCGGTGATTTACATGGGTGAAGATGTTGGGGCAGATCGCTTTCCACAGTTTGCTGATGGTTCCTGGCAGATATTCTTTCACGTCTAACCTTACTTCAGTCAGGGAGCTGTGGTAGGTACTTCCCAGTGGCGGATGTAACACATCAGCGTGTACGTACGTGGTGGAATGATGAGCTACCTTGGAGAGAACCCATTCTATGCGATACTGAACAGCACGTCTACCAACTAGAGATGGTCTGATAACACTCTCCCCATTTTGGAGTAGCGATCGGACAATTGGCATGGCTATACACTCTGTTTAAACCCTCTCTCTATATATATATATGTACCTTGGAGCCCATATTTGCTCACTTGACCGGTCTAGCTGATCTTGTGGACGTGTACGACGTTGATGCGACCAAGGTTAAGGAAAGCGATGGCAAGTCGTTCGTCCTCCAATATGGAGCAGACTCCAAGACATTCTCCCTCCATCCCGTCGGTGGAGATAGTGTAGAGCTGCTCACTAACCTAAAGGATGTCTCGAAGGAACATCTTGGTCGAGAGAGGGATGGGGACAAAATAGTGTTCGCTATGACTTCCTGAATGTGAAGTTCGTCCTCCACCCCCTGATATGTCACTAGACAAGGTTGAGGGTGTTAACACCTTGGATGCTGACCTCAGCTTTCATGTCTTAGAGTCGACTGTGAAGCATTCCACACCGATGTCACATGATGATGTGGTGTTGACCTTGGCAAAACAGCTGCAGGTAGGCTTCGAAAACAATGCCATGTGGTACCGCGCTGGACCTGGTGCTAATTGGCGAGCGTGGGTGCCACTATATAGACCTCCAGTGGTTACTGACCGGGAGATCACCCCACTCTCCACCATTGTGAAGAAAGATGGCATGATCTGGAAGCTTTATAACAGGGGGACATCTTTCCTGACCTATATAGGACAGGTCACAACCCTAGTTGCAGTGGGTTATAGGATTGGGGTCACTGGAGGAAAGCTCCTGCTGCGTCGCCCCTTTGATGGACCAGAGGAAGCCATCAATAGTCTTGATGGTATCCTGCAGATAGAGAGTGTGTCGCATTCCTTCAAGTCGAATGGGTCAGTGAAGCTGCTCGAGTGTGTCGGGCTGGTGGTAAAGTGAAGCAGCTAAGACCTGCCCCTGAAGGCATGAAGATCGGCATCAAGGATGGCACAGGGCTCGATCTGAAGCAGATATTTCTCGAGTCGTTGAACTTTCTCAGTTTAACCCTCCATGTATAGGATGCTGGTTATACTACTGCTCATACATGTGGTGGCTACCTCACAGACAGCCATGATATTAGATGTCAAGTGGGCCCACTTATGAGACGAGCCTCAGTACAATCCCTTCCATGACCATTTACGGAAAAACATCTACGACCGATTTCACCCACATGAGGAAATTGAGTCTGCCTGCCAGTTCTATGGTGTAGAAAGGTCTAGACGTGGTTGTCTGCAACTGAGGCGGCACCAGATCCCCTGTGTCACCTGTGAACATGTGTCTGCCATGGTGCACTTTAGCGTTCTGCCAAGTGAGCATCGCCAAGGCAGCTGGAAGGGCCTGTGGGTAATCCCCTCATGTCGATGTGACACTGGTCGTGACTATGTGTTTGCTTGAGAAGTCTCGCTCTGGAGAGCATAGGATACGCAAAAGCATAAGAAGTTCCAAGGAACATCAGAATGTCGTCTTCTCAGCATTCCATGTATGATATCCAACTAGAGATGGTAAAAGAAAATTGAGGGCTCGATGGAACCGGGAAAGATTAGAGCGGAATGCACCCAGATTTTCGGACTTGCTTCTTTAACCTTGGCTGCATCTAGATTGTTGCAGATGATCTAAATACTTCCATAATTCCGTAATTTCTGTCAGTGGATGGCTTAACTCCTGTACTGTTGGTGGATTTCGGCCGAGTAACTCGTCTACTACTGTTGGGATCATTAGGTCAGGAGAAGCACGCCAAGACTCAAGCGATCTATTTGCATAGTCGCCAAGGTCATGTAATGATCTTGCCACCTTTTCCCGCCGTGCCGCACAGCCTACCGCATGCATGTAACTCCATAGTTCTATGCGGTAGCTGTAGCTCCAAAGCCATAGTTCTGCGAGGTGACTCGTGTTGATCAGATTCGTCTCTGGATGATTAGACTTGTAATGAGTGATCGGTATACCATGTAGAATGTGTGTCTCTAAATGGGCGTTCGGCCCATGTAATGTGTGGATGATCACAGGTGATCGGTATACCACTGAGGATGTGGCTCTAAATGGGTGTTCGGACGAGCTGCTGCAACGTTATCACACCTCTGTTCTGACAGCCCACCTCCCTCCTGTAGTCGCCGATCGATGATCCTCTGTTCTGACAGCCCTCTGTTCTGGCAGCCCTACTATATGTACTACTACATTCATCTAACATAAAGAAAACCAGAAATACTTGGTGCCCTTTTTTCTGTCACAATAACTGCTGTCATCTTAGATTTCAAAAGGCTGCCATTCTGAATCTACTTAATTCTTTGGTTCTAAGGCCGATATAATCCCGATTGCAAAGGTAATACTGTCCTCTTATGGATAATGGTTGCTATTGTTGTCATGCTGAATCACATAAAGAGAAATCTGGAATGGTAAAGTTTTCAGGCATCTTGGATTTCAAAATGGCCACTATTTTGAACCTAGGATAGACTGTATTTCCCCTTCTAAACCCTATATAAACCCAATTAAAAAAGATAATCATCTCATCTAATCATATACTGTAATGGTTGTCATACTGAAGAAAACTAATTCTGGAATGGTAATGCTTTACCAACCATCATATATCAAAATATCAGCTATTCGAACCAACTTTTTGTTATATTTCCCTTTCTACGACCAAGATAAACTCAATTCGAATGTTTGCAATAATTAATAAAACAAACAGAATTCTGCAATTTCTACATTTTGTCAACCATTTTTAATTTCAAAATAGGCGCGTATGTTAATGCACATCTTGCTTACTAGGCCACGGAAACACATTCCAAGCAATGCCATTTATAGTGACCATTTTCAAATTATAAAACACATTGCATCTGTGTTTTAAAGTAGCGTCAGCAACAAGAACTTGCTCGGACTATGAGTGGCTATACCTGTGACGTTTCACTATTATGACGTCATAATTGGCTGCTCATTAATGCTAAACTAGCATTGATTACGACATTAAAATGCCTTATTATATCGCCTTGTTGGTTTTCAAGGACAGTTAATGGCATGAACGATACTGGGACGGTATTTTATGCGCATGATATATGTCAAGTGGATTCTGCCGATCCCTGAATATTCTGTCAGGGCGAATCATGCCTTCTATCGAATGTTGTTTCTTACGGCGGCCATATTTATCTGACTAGTTTTGAACTTAAGACTGCTGTCAAAACCTGTCTATAACGGACATTTACCATTTAAAGTGACCACTAATCTTGATGGCCACTTCATAAAGCTGGGTTGTCAAATGAACGATTAACGGGTTAGCAAGCGTCCCATTACAGAAGAGGATTTCCAGATATTGGCCGTAAACTGGAAAGAAAACAAGGATCTGGAGAGAATCAAAGTCTGTATCTACGAATATCTCTGGGAATGTTGATTCCGATTTGACTCACACCTTAGCACAAGAAAGGGTATGACCGTAAACTAGCATTACATTACACAACTGTTGTCCTGATCCGAAAAAATCCCAAAAATCTGTAAAACGGAGGATTCCAGTTTCTCAGTCAATCACTCAGTCAGTCATAATCAACTACGTGTCGTACGTCACGTGTAGGATGAAGTCATAATCAATTACGTCATGAATGACGTGGCTAACTTCGTCACGAACGCTTAATTGATAACGGACTATGCGTTGTTGTACGAATTGAATGTCTTTACTATTTAATAGCAACAGCACCAAGTCAAATTAGTTTCAAAATATTCAACAGCTTACCTGTATAGTTTTCTAGAAATTGATGGTCACAGGGAGTTCTAGGATCGATCGATCCCAACAAGCGCGAGGAGTGTGTTGAGCTTAGCTAGATATCAGGTCATAGCTAAAACTGGATTCCTCCATTACACAACTTTGGTCGTGGTCTAAAAAAATCCAGAAAATCTGAAAATGTGTTACAATGGATCAGACAGAGTACGAGGGTCTGCAATTTTCAATTGCTCTTGTTTCGTAAGATAAAGACATACTCCGTTGAATATATTATAGCTTCTTTGACTGGAAGCAACAGGTTTCCAGGCAAATTGTTTTAAAATATTTTCTTATCTGTGTGGTTGGTCGCGTTGAAAACCGGATCTCAAGTATGAAGGACTAACAGCGATACAGTCAATATGACGTTGACACTATTCTGAAATAGAGCAAGGGAGGTAATTGCGCGATAGTTTGTCGCGAGTGAATGGCGAAGTGAGGGTAATGCCCCTTACTTATTAATATAATAATACATGTTTCCATGCGTGTGTGGGGGTGGGGGTGGTGTGTGTGACAACATATGGCGTTTTTAACCTTTAATGACAAAGATTGGCTAAGAAAAATGTATTTTCTGATTATTGAATGGCTATTCGGAAGCCAAGAGAAATCTATTTTAAAAATATCACTGAAATGACTGGCTCGGTTATTCATGTGGTATATTTTCAAAATATACTCCTCTCTTGGATTGAAAATGGAACCTGGCTTGACTATTAAATGAAAACGAAAAGAGGTCTTAGGTAACTTCGTTCATTTATCTCCCAAAACAATTCACCATTGTGTTGTTGTAAGTGGCCACACATCTTTAGTAACCACTTTTGTTGGTCCGTGAAGTGTCCGTTATAGACAGATTTGAATGAATGCTTATAATCTGGCAGCCATGGGGTGTAACCCGAAATTCTCGGATAAAGTTATTTTCTTTGCTGATTATTTATGTTTGGGATCTATATAATGATATCCAGATGGGTGTTGGACTGTCATGCTTGAGCAATTCGAGAAATCCAAGACGGCCGCCGTGACACTAGAAAATCAGTGAAAATTGAGAAATTCTCATATCTCAAAAACCAGATAACGTAGAAACATGATCGAAACGTCTTTTTTGATGGTTTTAGACATGCAGAATTGATTAAAGCCATCATTAAATTGCTAAATTATTCAGAAATTAAGGTGTTGCCGTGTTTATGCCACAAATGGTCGTGGCAGGTAAGCATTCAGCGTATAAACAGTGCTGCCCTCTTCATTTCATACCATTTGGCTCTTAGCTCTAACACTGCATGTTATATCTGCTAAACATAAGCACAGGTTCTTTGTGTGATGCACTTTTATTAATTAAGCAACCCATTATTGCATTTACAGTATGTGTCATTTAGTGTTGGTTAGTCCCATTCCTCAATTTCATAATCTGCTTGGTGCTTAGTCTGGCCGTTAAAAGCATTCTTGCCCTCCCTGACTCTAACTGTACACGCAAGTATTTTTGGTCAGGCAACATTTTACTTCTCTGCTACCAGATTATTATTAATCACACACGCACAGACACACACGCACACACACACACACACGCGCGCGCACGGCATAGTTTGAACATAGATGGATAGGCCCTACAATCTATGAAGTGAGTAGCTGACGTTATAATCACGTCACTGCGCACGTATTATAACTCCGTCTTGAACATAGAAATGTCCGTCAAGTGTACGAATTGTATGCCTATGATGGATTTACTATGTAATAAACATTCTGTTGAACATTTGATACTAATTTGACTGGCAGCTGTTTACGCATTAGGCAACAACAGCCCCTAATCAAATTAGTCTCAAAATACGCAACAGATTACCTGGATATTAAACTTCAAACTGTGATTCTGGAAATTCAGGGTTCAATGTATATAAATCGATTGCAGCGAGACATAGGTAGAAATTGATCTTTCCATTCAAATGTATCAACATTTCGCTACTAAAGCCCGAAAACCCCCTAAAATGTCACGGATGGAAAATGGGTGGCGAATTCCATCACCCGAATGGTTATTATAAGATAAGGTGGTATTTCCTTTAAAGGGTAACACAAACTAGATTTAGATTTCGTTAAAAACCATAAATTTTTTAAAACATTTTGTGAAAGTTTGAAATTGACTATTTGTGACCTACTAAAAATCACGATGTGACGTCACTGCGTGATAATCACGGAAATGGAATAAAACGACTTTTGATAACGAAATTTTATATTTCGGAATTGAAAAATATGGAAATAATATATTTTATTTTAATTACATTTTACAAAAGCATCGTTTGGCGAGTTTAACACACACACACCCCCCCCCCCCCCCCTACCCCCTTCGTTTGAGTTATCGTTTAACAAAGATGACAATACAGCTATTTAGATAGTGCCCTCGATGGTGTTCAGCAATGCAGGCTGAAACATACCAGAGACGGAGCTTGAGCAATACTGACACCAATAGTACCTATCCTAAAGGCCATAATCCCACGCCTACGCTCGCGTAGATGTTTTGAATATTTCGGCATGCAGAAACAGAAAATAAGTGAGAGAATGGAGGGAAACGTGAGAGGTTGATGAGCGGGTATGAGCAGGAGTTAGTTATTGTCTTAATTAACTTTTCCAGAATATCCATCTATCAATCTGGCGTCATATGACGTCATAATCAGCTAAGCGGCGTGTAGGATGACGTCATAATCATTACGTCATAAATGATTCTATTTGGCCCGTGTTTAACTATTAATAGTCCGACACGTTGTACGAATTGTATGGCTCTACTAATTTAATAAACATGCTGTTGAATATTTCGAAACTAATTTGACCGTCAAATTATTTCCAAAATATTCAATAGCTTTCCTGTGTAGTTTTCTGGAAATTGATAGTCAGAGAGTTTAGAGATCGATCGATCCCAACACGAGCGAGCTGTGGGTGGAGCTTAGCTAGATATGGGCGGGTCATAGGTAAAAATCGAAAGGTCCATAAATGCTGACGAGTACCCCAGATGTGTTTTGAATCCTCTTCGAAAAATGATATTCCAATATTGTTCTCTGAGCTATAAAAGAGCTCATGATTTTTCGACAAGACACTAGCTCCTCCTACGCTGGCCGATAGACACTCAGAGACCCTCCTCGAGTTACAACATAAAATGTCGAGCGCATCCGAGGCAGACATGCCATTGTATATAAGACCCGCTTTGATCACAAGACATTAAACGAAATTGCTCGTCCGTGGTCATATATATTCAAAGTTCAAAACGTCGATGTTATCTCACCCTATGCCTATTAGTAGGGCAGATATGTGAAAAAGATGTTCCATTCTGGCAGAAAGCATGACATTTGGCATATAGGTGGTTTAAGGTATCCGTATCCTGATCATAATTAGATGCCGTGCCACGTAATTCTACCAAGGGAACCCATTCAAAATGGCGGATTCAAAATGGCCGCCTTCCCAGCGGAAAATTCGCATTACTCAAGCTCTAGACGGAGTAGAGAGATGGGATTAATGTAAAATTAGGGGTTTCATGAGTCAATCGTTATAATTCTACTCACTACAATACTCTAAATATGTAAATATCAATCCTTCCATAGCGACCACCTGTGTTTGATGTCAAAAGACGGTGGCAATTTAAGATGTGTTATCTAAAAGATCGATCTCTTGAGAACAAAAGCAATATAGCATCTAGAAATAGTTTAAATTACTTGATTTCTTAATATCGAACCAAGTAATGGTCGTTATAGACAGGTTCAATTATCCTATTAGAGTATGTAAGGCTATACATGATGCTGTTGATTGTTGAATCATGATTCACAGACGTCACACGCACTGTGCACCGCATGAGCACAACTGTGTCCAAGATAAGTTGCATTTATAGCATTTGCATCTGCCAGTGCAATTACTTTTGCAAGCACATTTCACGAGTTCCCGGCATGCCTTAGATGCATCTGCAAGCAAACTCCATTGCGGTGACCAAGTGTCTCCATCTCTGACCCAACCCCAGTCAGCTGGCGATGGCGTTTTTGCATTTGCGTGGAGTGATTGGCCCCACTGTCTGATACCTAGTTCTTCTGCTTGGCGAAGCGAGGGGCTGGCATACAATTACTTTTACTGGAGAAAACGTGTAGACCAATTGTTTCGAGTAGCGAAAACTTGTTTCTAAAATGTTCCTCCCGGAACATGTGTGTACAAACGTTTAGCAATAATACTACTAATTTACAAATGTTACAACAACAACGACGACGACGACGACGACGACGACGACGACGACGACGACCACCACCACCACCACAACAACAACAACAACAACAACAACAACAACAACAACAACAACAACAACAATAATAATAATAATAATAATAATGATATATTTTTTCAGCATGTTTATCTATTTAGAGTATTATAATGGGTAAAATCATAACCAGTGACCCAAGAAACCCTTAATTTGACATCAATTCCAGCCCTCTACTCCATCTAGAACTTGAGTAATGCAGATTTTCCGCTGGGAAGGCGGCCATTTTGAATCCGCCATTTTGAATGGGTTCCCTTGGTAGAATCACGTGGCACCGCATCTAATTATGTTCAGCATACCTTAAACCACCTATATGCCAAATTTCATGCTTTCTGCCAGAATGGAACATCTTACCTCAAATTTTGTTACATATCCGCCCCCACTATATGGGATTAATGAGACCCGGACAATGAAGCGTAGAAAGGGAATCAGCGTTGACCTTTAGCCGTTGTTCTAGTAACGCGAGACTGCCGACAGAAATGCCAGTATTAAAGCCAATCTTTTAACAGGTAATTTTTCCGGTTATAAAACCGATGACCTTTTCGCAGGATAATTAAAATGTCGGGCCTGCGGTGATAACGTTGCCAGATGCAGAGCTGCTTCTATGCGAAGTAAAAAATTGGAAGAAAATTGCCAAGACTGTAGCGTGTCTCCGTAAATAGGTCGTATTTTGGAGCGAAATGAAAGTAACATAATAATATTGCACGCATTTATTGCATGAGACTCTGCGGTAGGCTGCAGGCCAATGGATGTGTATTTTGTCTGCCCAGGAAGCAATGGTGTAATGAGTTATGTATCCTATAGATTAGAATCTATATTCCGAAGAAGCATCTAGCTGATTAGCATAGCATGCCATTGAGTCAATGCCGGCTTAAGCTGGTGCAAGGAACTAGGCTAGAGCCCCTAAATCTACCAGTGAAATGTACAAAATTAGCATTCTAGCGTCCTGTAAATGGACATTCCTCAGCACCACTGTAGAACTCCTTTGACCATCAAAGTGGTATTAAATTGACAATAAGATTCACGTCTTTGCCTATACAATGCTCATTTGCAGGCCAAGAGAAGGATATTTTTGAAAATTTACGACTGTAATGACTGGCGCGGTTACCGAGATACAGATGGAGAGGTAGAGCTATCTCTACATGTGGATTACGCCATTTCATCATATGCACTCCTTGATTGTGTTACAGACTTTGAGATCTTAGATTACTCGCTGCTGTTATCAGACGTACATTGTGCTGAATAAGTAGCATACCGGTTTAAGCGATCAAATGAAACTGTATATCCCGAGTCAACTCATACAAATGCACAAGTAATAAGAAATGATGAACCAAAACAACCTGCAAAATGGAAGGCCGAGAAAACTCTCGGATTTTACGAGAGACTTATAGACTTATACACTTATAGAAGGAGCTAAAACGCGTGCGCGTTATGTAGCGATAGATCAGACAAAAATTGACCAATTTGTACTAAGTATAAATACACTATTCATGGATGCGGCCATTGCAACCTTTGGTGCCAGAAACCACCCCGTACCGTACACAACGCCGTAAAGAAAGACAAAATAAACCGGCCATGGTTCAACGCAAACTGCAAGATAGCCCGAAAAGAATAGCACAAAGCTAGACATAGACACCACGTGGATAAATGCAATGACATGAAAAACGACATGATCGTAGCATGTAAAGATTACAAAAAGACCGTGAACCTCGCTATATTTCAACATAAGAATACATTTCATAATAAAATCAGAGAGCTGAGTAGCAAGGATTCTAAATCATATTGGAAGCTGATAAAGGAGAATGACGTTAAAACCTAGAAATGTAGAGAAGTATGGAAAGTAAGTTTGCCTATTAGAAAGAGATTATCGAAAAGGAAACTATTAACCGAAATTGTGAAATAGGCCAATATCCAACGGAAGAAAACATTTTATTAAATGGACCAATCTTAGAGAAAGAAATCTGTGATAAAATACGAAACCTAAAAATGGCAAATCAGCTGGTTACGACGACGTCCTAAACGAATATATTAAGCCAACGAAGAACTCATGCTCCCAATATACCTTCTCCTGTTTAATAAAATACTTGACTCAGGGTATGTTCCGGAGGCTTGGACTGAAGGTATCATTATACTGATTTATAAATGGAAGGGTGACAAAAAGGAGCCACAAAACTATAGACCCATAACCTTAGTTAGCTGTCTAGGTACACTTTTCACAGCGATTCTTAGTACTAGAATAAGTAAATACATAGATACAGAACATATGTTAAATGAAAATCAGGCTGGATTTAGACAGGGATATTCGACAACCGATCATAACTTTACATTGCATTCCATCATTGATATAAAAAAAAAAAAACTATGGAAAAGAACCTTTTGCGCCTATATTGACCTAGAAAAGGCTTTTGACACGATCTGGAGAGAAGCGCTGTGGTGTAAGCTGCTTAAGCAAAACATAAATAGTAAAATATTCAATGTAATTAAAAGCCTATATGGAAATATTAAGTCACGAATACGACTCAACGAAAGCATATCAGGTCCGTTGATCTGCAAATGGGGTGTACGGCAAGGAGAAGACTTAACACCGTTATTGTTCAGCCTCTATCTAAATGGCTTAGCTGAATATTTACCAAATGCAGAATGTACAGGTGTTATAATCCGAGACAACGATATACCATACTTACATCTGTTAGCCTTACTCTATGCCGATAATACTGCCTTAATTTTAAATCGATACTAACATTACACTCACTTACAATTCCTGAAATCTGTCCTTAATGTAAGACGAACACCTCCGTCTACTATGGTCTATGGTGAACTTGGACGCTACCCGATACAAATTAATATCCAGTGCAGGATGATAGACTTCTGGGCCTCACTTGTATCGGGTAAAGAAAGTAAATTATCTTGCCAAATTTATAAATGTATGTACAAACAATATGATAATGAGAGTGTACAATATAAATGGATAACATATATTGAAGCACTTCTAAATAACATGGGCTATGGTTTTCTATGAACTACACACCAGATTACAAACCAGACACGCATTAATAGCCAACATTAAGCGGACATTAATCTACCAGTATACGCAAACGAGATAAATAATGCATCTAATGGTGGGCGATACGGCGCGTTCAAAACAGAATTACGTCTAGAACCGTATCTTTTAAAGCTAGGATAACGCTACCGGATTTTTTTTTACTAAGTTCAGAACCGCTAACCATCGACTTCCTATTGAAACTGGTAGATGGCTTAATGCACCAGAAATAGACCGTAAATGTAATTTATGCGGTAAAAATGACATCAGCGATGAGTATCATTATCTCTGTACATACGACTTTTTTAATAACGAACGAAGGGCATTATGGCCAAAGTATTATACTAACAGACCAAATTATTACAAATTCTAAAAACGTTTATCGACATACGAAAAGGCTCTACTTAATCCTCTCTGCCGATTTGTTATGATAATTATGAAACAATACACACAATAAGTAGGGATGCATATGATGAAAGGAATATTACTACGACTGATGCTGCTGTCACTGCTGGTGGTGCCACATCCGCTGTGCACAACAACAATACCGCGACCGCGACTACCCTTGCCACTGCTGCTTCTACTATCGCGCTACTACTGCTGCTACTACTACTACTACTACTACTACTACTACTACTACTACTACTACTACTACTACTACTACTACTACTACTACTACTACTACTACTACTACTACTACAACTACTACTACTACTACTACTACTACTACTGCTGCTACTACTGCTGCTACTGCTACTACCGCTGCTACTGATGCTGCTACTGCTACTGCTACTGCTGCCACTGCCACTGGTACTGCCACTGCCCCTACCACCGCCACCACCACCACCACCACTACTGCTACTATTGTTATTATTGGTATTACTATTAGAAGTGGTTCACTATTATGAGTATTACTATTAGAAGTTGTCTAATGTTTTGGAACGATTTTAACCTTGAAATGCCCATTGCCAAGCCTTTTGGCTTTTGTTTGAAAATGAGGCTTTTGTTTGAAAATGAGGCTTTTGTTTGAAAATGTGCCACTGGAATAACTGGCTAAAACAATTTATAATAATAATAATAATAATAATAATAATAATAATAATAATAATAATAATAATAATAATAATAATAATGTATGTATAGTTCTTCCATATGTCACATTTGTGATCTGGGTTTAATAAAAAAATTTGAAACTTGAAAACCCAACGATTATCAAGAATGACTGAAACTGGTAGGAATTTAATGAGGAGGTTTAAACCTCGGTTTACCTTAAACCTGGTAACAAATCACTACTTAAACCAGGTAATAAGAGATTTGTGACAAGGTTTAGGTTTAAACCTAGTCCGAATTCAGATACGAGGTTTAAACCAGGTAATAGCTAGACCATGTTTAAACCATTTTAAACCAGGTTTAAATACAGCTCGGTCACAAATCTTTCTCAGAATTAAATACATATTTTTAGAAATATTGCACAACTGATTTGACTAGAAGTTGTTGCTGCGTAAGGTTGCAATACATTCCAGTCAAAAAACCTTCAAAATATTAATCAGTGTTTAGGCATAGCCCTTCCCGGTTTTTTTTATCGATGAATGTGTTAACACGTGCCGTTGGAAAGCGCAGGAATTTGGTTCGTGAGAATGTACGCGTGAGCAATGTACGCGTGAGCAATGTGTGCGTGAGCAATGTACGTGGCTGTTTATTTCATGTCCATTGCAATGCACGAGAAACACACACCGTAGAGGTAACCTAAATTTGATGTGAACACACTTTCCACATGTCTCATTCCATTCGTCTGTTAAAGCCATGCTAATCTCATCTCAAATGTTGTATTGCACCGATAGAATATGGTTTATAGATTCCATATCATTCATATCCTGTCACGCAATCTGTATCGCAATTATCTGTTTTGTAATATCGAGTAAATGTTGAACAGTGATCGACACCATTTTGTCTCCTGAAGCTATTGTGTGTGATGTCATGTAAGCTCCAATGCATCACATTCTTTATTATGTAATGCTCATCCCATTGAATATTTTGAAACTAATTTGACTGGAAGTTGTTGCTGCCATAGGCGGCAACAACTTCCAATCAAATTGGTTTCAAAATATTCAACAGCTTACCTGTAGGATTGCTTTCATACCACATTGCCAAACTATAGCTAGCGTCTCTATGACTGAGCGTATATACGGAGGCAGACACACTAGGGTTTTTCTGATTGGTTGAAAAGTAAATCATGACAGCCATCATAGGGTGTAGAAATGTACCAACATTTAACTACTAAATCCTGAATATCTTTCCTTAACGGCGTGATAAAAAGCTTAAAATTACCTGGATAGTTTATGACCGGCGTGTTAGATCACCTGAATAGCTATCGAGAGATGGGATTAGTTATCTTTTAACGAAACCCGGCCTACACATACTCAATACTCGCTATTGATTCTAGCAAGTAAAATGCCTAAGCGCAAGATAGAACGGACAGACAATTACTTAGAGGCAGAAAGGCTTGTTTTGGTAAATATCATCAAAAACCGTGTAAATGTCATTGAATCCAAAAATACTGATGCGAAAAGCCAGCTACAGAAATGCCATGAGTGGGATGCAATTCTGGCCGAATATAATAATCAATATCCACACAAAAAACCGAGAGAAATGAAATCCATAAAAGATTTATGGAAACGCCTTAAAATTAAGACCAGGAAACATTGCGCAATGGCGCAAGGATGTGAAGAAGACTGGTGGTGGTCAGATGGATGCCGGAGAGCCTGCTGCGTTGACACAGCTGGTGGCTGACATCATGAAAGACGACATGTCCGCGATCACCAATATCTATGACCACGACGCTGACAGTGAGGTGGAAAAGTAAGTATAACAAGAGCAACCGGAGATTACAGACCGTCGCCCCTCCCATGTTTGTCACATTTGTTTTTAATTTCTGATTTTTTTTCTGCCCCCCTCCCTCCCTCCACACCACCACCACTCGGGATTTTACTTTACGTCGGATTGAGCCCAGATTGCTAATACTTTAGTGTATAGTAACCTACATTCTCGTGTTACAATTTATGCAAAATCTAATCGTTAGACTTAGAGATATCCATTGATCCAGAATTTGATCCGATTCGGATCCGGGTATTTTAAGTTGGATCACACCCAATCTGGGGAAGTCCTCTTTCAAGACCAACACCTTTATTGTGTCAAGATTAGAGCCTGATCAGATCAGTAGTTTTTGATAAATCAGACACGCACGCACGTTGTGGCTTCAAATCATCAAACGCTCTTACTGATAGCAGTTTATCAATTTTAATTAGGCCCAAATTGCATCTGCCACCTAAGGTGGATGGCGGTTATGTTTTCACCCTCGTTTGTTTGTGCTTTTGCTTGTTGTAGGCCCCCCTATACCTAAAAGGTCTGCGTTTACTTGGCACGCGGAATGCGGAAAGCGGGTTGCGGAAACGGAACGCGGAATATACTTCAGATCTCTCTTTACTATTTTCCTTCAACCATTTACCTGCACGCGGTAAGCGGTATGCGGAACGCGGAACGGCAAGATGCGGAAAAACCGATCATTCGGTGTAGCGATCTTTCCGGACGGAAAAGATTCCGGTGCGGAATAGAGCACATGTAGCCTAGCAACGAGTAGTTAAAGCTGATGCATCGTCTTATAGGAACTAATTTGTAGAAAAAAATTAGGAAATCAGTAATATTATAATTACATGTTGTTAGATTAGGCCATGGTATCATTTTGAATCTAGTCGTCAGTATCCGTCATTTTGGATCTGCATTTCTCGCCTCCGTACATACACATTTTGTAATGGTCTCAGTGGAAAACTAGATATCAAAGCGTAAAAAAATGTGTTGTCGCTTTTGAAAGAAATTTGATAGAAATATCGCAATATCATCAAACATGCGGAAGATAATCAACCTAACGGCCGCAATGTCTCTCGTAACATAACGCAATGATACCGCGTGCAGGTAAATGGTACGCGCGATACTTTACCCGCATTCCGCACAGGCGCTTTCCATTCCGCGTTCCGCATTCCGCAACCCGCGTGCCAGGTAAACGCAGCTTTAGATAGGTTGAGTATGAGAGAAGGAAAGATGTGTTCAACTGGGATAAAGAGTCAGATTCACTGGCGGATCTGGATCTTGATTGAATTTTTGAATTTTGGTGAACGGAATATCTAGTACATGCAGATTTTTGTGATTTTAGGATTAGAAGCGTTAATAGGTAAGAAGTGTCTTTTATTCATATTTAATATATAATTATATTATATATAATTTCAGGCCGCACAACGAATCGCCTTCATGTTCTAAACGTATCCGCTATCACTCAACAGACGAGACGGCCAATCGTCCAGAAACACCATCAATCAGACAAGTCAGCAGGAAGATCTAGAATCCATCCAAACGTCACATGAACGTGATATTGTTAATATGAGGAATAAAGAACATGTTGCGAAGGTGGAACTATATCAACTGCACACGGTTGTAGCCAAAAACAATTGACAGTTTTAAAATTGCAACAACTGTACCGGGAGCGGAATTTGTCCACTTCTAACACTAATAACGCAGACTAATTATTGTCTCTCAATGATTAAAATCAATAACAGCGGCGTATTAAGGCTGTCTGGCGTTTTAATTAAAGTGTCGGTTAATGCACGCTTGTCCGAAAGTCAGGCCACGGTGTGCGTTGTCTGGATTGTCATTGTTCTCCTCATCCTCATCGTCGACTGCTAAGTCAAAATCTGGGTCACCGAAAATAAAAAGACAAAGATTACGTTGTAGGCCATATAGTATTTGTGTTTCATTACTCATTACTATTGACAGGAAATCGAACCCAACAACCGGCGAAAGCCCCTAGCATCGTAGCCCACGAACGCTTTCACCGCACCAATGCCGCAAGACAACGTCTTCATTTGAAAGCCTCTCCGGCAAAGTAAGACTTTGTCTTGCGGCGTGGGTGTGGTGGAAGCATTTGCGGCCTTGATGCTAGGCGTGTTTTACTCGTTAGTGTGTGCGTGCGTCATGCGTGGCGGCGTGCCCGCCCGCGATGCTTTCGTGCGAGCGTGATTCACAACCACCTCAATTTGATTACTATGATCACCCACTCAGTAGAACTGTTTTATTATGAGGAAACATAATTTTCACAATAAAATCACCATAGTCGTGCCCTTTATCCTAATCTAATCATGCTTTTTCGGCCCACACACGTTGTTACATGCCAGATCTGGTGATAAGCCATTCAGTAGTGCTTGAAGAAGAATAGATTTACAAACGCATGAACAGATGCATTAGGGTGCCGTTCCAGGATGTGACTGAGCAACTATAACCTGAGCATCTATCACGTTGTCATCACAATTTATCCAGCCATTGCCACAAAGGTATAGGTGTTCGATATATTATGCCTAGGTGGTCTGTCACATCCTCTCGTTCACCAGTTGATCTATTAAGATATATCAGCCACAAGCCCGTGGTCCTGCATTTTTGAGACCATCTTTCAGTCCAAGGGTCGTTGGTTCGACTCCTACCTCCACCTAATCAGGTTCTAAAAGGTAAAAGCCGGTAGTGAAGTGGATGCGTCGCATGGCAAAATGATTAGCTAATGGATAAGATGTAAGGAAACGCAACACTGCAAGCATTATTTGCGGGATATCATTTACTCACCAGCATCAATTGCGATGTTGTGTAGCACAACCGCAGCGACAATCACAATTTTAATTAACTCTAGCGTGTTCCTGAGCTGCATCTGCAAGCAGGGAAATCTCCTTTTCATAACGCCAAACACTCTCAATAATGCACAATCCACGCTTGTGGGCCTCATTATAGCGGTGTTGTTGTGCCGTCTGTGGGTTCAGAAGCGGCGTTAGCGAGTAATTGCTACAAGCATAAGCATTGTCCCCAATTAAGATTCCAGGTAAAGCATCCTGCATGTGCTGACGAAGTTGACTATTTTCAAAGATTCGCGAGTCATGGGCTGAACCATGCCATCTTACCACTACGTTAGTAACTCACATCGACGCATCACAGACCATCTGCACATTCATAGAATAAAAGCCTTTTCTGTTTATGAAGGCACCGGCATTGTCTCCACCTGGGGATTTTATTAGCACATGTATACAGTCAATAGCTCCTATAATATTTGACATCCCACATAGGTCAAGGAAATTTAGTTTTACAGCTGCAAGTTCGTTACCCTGTGGGACTCTTAAGTGCCGGGGCTTTAACTGAGCTAGTGCCCTAGAGACCTTCTTTACGACCCGGCACGCTGTAGACTGACACCATAATTAAATCACCACACACACGCTGAAATGTCCCAGTAGCATAGAAACGTAGCACTAGCAGTACCTGCTGACGAGTTGACAGGGATATATTCACATATCTCAGCAGCTCTAGCTCGTCAAACACAGCCGCGATTAATCCAATGGCTACGCGTTTAGAAAGTCGAAAACGACAACGAAAATCTACGAAAATCTACTTCATCGTATATATATGTCAAATGGGTCATTTCGGTCTCTAAACACCCGCTCTCGCCGAATGGTCCATCTAATCACACGCAAATAACGAATGTCTCGCAATTCCTCCATTTTAGTTTTGTGAAATCATTTAAACCGAGTCCTAAACCTATTACCGGTTTTGTTACCTGGTTTAAATTTAATAAATTCATAAAATTTCGCAAATAGTTTTCACAGAATTAATTTATATCTACATACGTTTAGAAAGATAATATTTACCTTAGTGTTAAATCAATTTTATATTGAATGAATATTGGAAGTCGCTCTAAATGCAGGTTTAAACCTAGTAATGGCTAGACCAGGTTTAACTTGTTAACTAGTTAAACCGCCTTATTGAATTCGGGCCTTTAAGTCCAGCACTGTCCTCGGTTATGTCAGCTTAAATGTGTCTATTTTACGATTGCTTATTTGCTTTCCTGTGTTTCTGAGAATTGAGTTAAGCGTGCGTGCGTACGTACGTGCGTGCGTGCGTGTGTGTGCGTACGTGCGTGCGTACGTGCGTCCGTGTGTGTGGGGGGGGGGGCGTGTATGTGTGTGGGGACGGGTGTGTGTGTGTGTGGGTGGCACTTCAAGTCATTAGGATAGCATTTGACAAGGCTAGCTGCGTTTCTCTGAACTCATCTGTTGAGATAAACTGAGCATGTTTCATAGAAAGCCAACATTCCTTGAAGGACTACGTACATATGCTTAAAGACGTTGATTCAATGCAGCACATAGTTGTTCAACGGTGACAAGGTAGGTGCCCTCTCTAAGCTTATCCCAAAGTGATAGACGAACATACTCTGCCGTTCCGAGTTCACCATGGTGCCGTTTTTCTTTTGCACGCGTTGCTTATCATCCTTATAATCATTGTGACCACATCTCTAAACACTTTTCTGCGCAAATTCATCAAACCGATGATGCAAGTATTCAAAAAATATTCATAGAGACTCAAGCTACTGTACAGCTTTCTTAAGCGACAGAGCAATATTTTTGCCACTGCACATTTGTTTTGTGAAATCTGTCTAAAAGTGTCTGCCTCACTTCAAGCAAAATGTCTATCTCAACTCGTTTCAAATGCTGGACAAGACCAACTGCTTCATCCCTAGCTTAACATGTTTGGCTACAATCTGCCGGCAACTCGTCTAAGACGGTGAGATTTTCATTGTCGCCATCACTCAGAGCAGTGACAACATCAGTCCCTGCTGACGAAATATGTCTGACAAAAACCTTTATTAGCTGTGCAATTTTTCCCCGTTTTATTTTGTAGTGCTTCGCATTGCTTTCTCCGGCGTTGAGCAGAAGCCACAAGGTAGATATGAATGTGCTGTATTAGATCGAACAATGGACCGGCATGAGGGCAACGTTTTGCTGCTCATTTTCCCGCCAAGTTCAGTGACTTGTAGAAGAACATCATAATGGATGACGTCAGTATGACGCCATGAGTGAGGTAGATATGTACGTCGCGAACGCATATTTGAAGATGCACTATGCGTTGTTGCACAAATTGTATGTCTCTACTATTCAATAAATATTCTGTTTGCAACTAATTTGACTGGGCGTTGGTGCCGCCATAGGCGGCAACATCACCCAGTCAAATTAGTTGCAAAATATTCAACAGCTTACCTGTATCGTTTCAGGAAATTGATAGTTAGGGTATTCCGGGATTCATGAATCCCAACACTAGCTAGAGGTGGGCGGGGAATAGCTAAAACTATAACAGTCCATTGCCATCGGGTATTTTTATGATCGTCGTTTCTCTCTCCTACTTTCTTACACTCATATTGATTAACCAACTCATTCAATATATTTAATGGCAACGACATTCATCTTCATAGATGATTAATTCTCCGTTTTAATGCATGTGGCTGTCTTAACACAAGACATCAAGAATCGTAGCCCGGTTGACCTGTGTTTTGTGGAATGAAACTTAGTAGCATCCACTTGGCACCGTTTCACGTAAGCTGATTGCAGTTAAATCTCGCTACAGAAATAAAATTGGCGGGATGAACATGTTTACCTGTAATTTAAGGTTTTGCCGCGTCACCATCAGGGAAAATGCTAATTTTTGTATGCTGTCAAAAGGATTGGCATGGGATAATGGTAGGCCTACTTGCTGAGTCAACGAGTGTGTAGATGGCAGTGTGCTCATTGATAGTCCTCTGGAAGGGTACAGTAAACAGATGGAAGATCCTGCCAGGAAGGATTATATTACTCAAATCATAGGATGCTGCTAAGGAAACGTGCAGTATTAGAGCAACTCTTGCCACATGTACGCTATGAGATACCCATGCTCCAGTTGAAACAAGTTCACACTACTACATCAATGGGGCATTATAAATGACATTCTGTAGTGACTTAGAACTACTTTATATGGTGACCTGAATGAGTATAAACTACAGAATCGGAATCTTGCGGTTTACAGTAATAAATGTAACCCATACGACTACATATACAATTTGTGAATATCGGATTCTAGGATTAGCTACCCTCAGATCCGCCGAGTACGATATTGTGTGATATTAGTACTTGGAAAATATTGGCATATGTTTCCCAACACTGTACATTTGAAATCAAAGCGTTAATTTTTCAATGGTGAATATTTATTACAGTAACGTTACATTACGTCATTTGGGGATTCCAAGGTACCAGGAACAGGTACAGGTTGGGTGCAAAGCGTGTATGAGCATGAATGAATGATACGTCGTATTATCATATTGCTGGGGGAAACCCGATGACTGTTTTGATAATGAGCTATAACGAGTCCAAACATGTAAACTGAATGTCAGGATTGTTTTGTAAACGAAAGGCTGGTAATTACGATCACTATGGGCGGACAAATTATGCTGTTCAAATTTGAAATCAGTTTGATTGAGTTGGGTGTGATTATCACCAACCAATCTAGTTTTGTCATTTCAGATATTTTAATAGCCGTTTTGGGTTTGTGTTTAAACACAACTATAAATTACTAGAAATAAGGGTTTACCCGCGTTAGACCGTGTAACTTATTCTGGTATTTTAATATAAGAATGGCACGGCGTGACGGCAAGACAGTGATGGATTAAATACTGAGAAGCTTTAAGGAGACATTCTCGGTAGTTAATGCAACACAGTCTTACGGGACAACTGTGTAAGATAAGATTATGATGGTGGCCAAGGAAGATTTTTGAATAACGGAAATGGCCATAACAGAGTGTCAAGGAAACCAGTTCTATGATTCACTACTGCCTGGTGCCTGATGCTGATTGCACAACCTGTGATCATCCTGGAATAACCCCACCGGGTTAAGGATCAGGCACTAGTACGTCATGACGAGTGGTAACCATCCATCGGCGTGACTAAATGAGAATTGTCCCATTGTGGAATTAATTACAGCAGTATCCTACTTAGTTGGTTAACGCTCTTGTCACAATAAACCAAAAGGAGTGGGAGCACAAAGTATGTGAGTTATGGCTGTTGATGAGTCTTGTCAAAGCAAGCACAGTTTACATTATCTGTCAGGAGCCATCACTCCCAAACTGGTTCCCACCGGTTCCAAGTTTGCACAACGAGAGGGAGCAAGTGACCAATCAGAGTTCGAGTTTTAGGGGAAATCCTTGGGATAGCCCAAAAAGACGTCAGAGCAGAGGAACCACTTTATTTGTATATAAGTTGGTGTCTGCTCTGTTTTCAGTTATCTTTTTAACATCGTTAGATCAGTGTGCATTATCTTTATACCATCGTTAGATCAGTGTGTACGATCTTTATTCCAACTGGAGATCAGAGTGGTAATCTTCGTATTGATTACAAGTTAGTATAGTAAACAGCTTATAATTGTTATCATGTTAAAATTTTCTTCAATTATCGCACAGGCCTTCAATGCAGCCTTTGTAAATTTATAGTAATTAATAAAGTTATCAATTTTTGTATTACTTTCCAAGTTAAAGTGTTTTTAGTTTTGTTTAAATTTAAGTAAAATGAAAGGATGACCTAGGGTTGCACGAGTATTCACTTTTCATAATCGCGATCATTAAAAAAAAATCGCGATCATACGATTAATCATGAACTATATTAACGACGTCAATGCTGCTTAGAGGCGTTATTACGCTATTGCAGATTGTAAGATTATGGGTTAGGCACATGGGTATACATACGTGGACAGAATACGCCGGTTGCTGATTGCAAACAAAGGAATGTATCAAGATTTTTCTAGACGGAAAACGGAAGGTACCGTATTTCGCGTAATTGTAGCCTATGCTCTAATAGAAGCCCACCCCCTAACTTTGACATATGAGCTCCAATGATTTCTTAGCAGTTTCAAAACGCCAACACTCTGTATTATGAGCCCACCCCTAACTCAGCAGATTGTATAGGAAAATGTGTAAGAATAGCGTGTATAATAATAACAATCGTGTCACATGGTGTGTCTACTTCAGACCGATCTCTGCCCTGATACATTTCCGGCCCCTCTAGAAGTCAACACAGGCCTCGGATTTGTAAATCTCGACCACCTATTAGATTAATACTAATAGTATGCCACGTATGTTCAAGATATAATAAAGTTTATTCCACACTGTTGTAGTCAAAATGCGCTTAAAACAGTCTTGGCGTGATTAAATAGCCTCCTTATAAATATATTTTAAGACCAAATTTATGAACTAAACAAGTACGGGAGAAAATGCGCATCAATTTTGTAGCGCCGATCAACATTAAATGATCCAAATTGAATTATTACGAACGACAATATAGCCGGCTTCTTAAGTTGGCGAGTCAGCGGCTCTTTTGTGATGGGAGGCGGCGTGTTCTCGCGAGATATTATACGCTAACGGGAGTTTATCAAACGGGTACCCGTTATTCAGATCAGTATAATACTCAGTTCCATTCGTATCTCACGAGATCTCCTTCGATTCGAGATCGAGAAAAGTATCTCGTATGTATTGAGTAGCCATTTCCGCAGTGATATCCACCAGAATATGGTGGTAGAGATAATTGAACATTAAAAGGACACGAGCTGTACTCTCCTCATACCAGACAATATTAATTCACGTAAAACTAGATGGTATGACGCATATAGTAGTCTGTGTGACAAGTAGTTAACAGAGAAATAGTCCCTCTGAATTCGTCATAAAATAAAAACCTGTCGCACGTCTGTCGCACACAAAATGAGGTCAAGAATTTGCTGACGTTGCGTGGATATTTATATCACACGAACCACTGGATGGGTCAAGTCCATTTTAATGTCTGTGTTAAGCTAGTGATCCATAGGTTAAGATGATACCAAAATCAACATGATCCATAGTGTTCCTTTTACAGTCTGCTACGGAAATGGACTGAGTCCCGATATGTCTGGTCGCCGAAGTGGAGTCTGCGTAACAGTCTAGTCGTTGCGATGACATAATAAGATGGCCGGTCAATACATTAGAGGTGTATTCTCGTAGAAGCCACGCCTATATTTTTAGATGGACTCAGTTCCTATCGCGCAATGATAATATATAGAAATTCCCGAGTTCCGAGTCCCCGATTCCAGAATATTTATATCCGAGTACTCGCTCTAAAATAAACTCTTCAAACGGAGGCGAATCACGTGATTTGTATTTTTTTCGCGACGCCATTTTATATCAAATTGTGGATTAATTTTGATGTAATAAACGACCTTTATTAAAGGATACGCAATATATAGGCGCTCTTATCAAATAATTTCACTTCCCCGGTGATGTTTTGACGTATACATTAAACATAGGCGTAGGCGGTGAGAATTTTTACGGGAGAAAATGCGTTGCATTTCCGTGGTATCAGTTTTAGAACTTTTTTGGGAAAACCGTTAACGCATAGCTATTCAGAGAATGGGGAACGCGGTATAAGCGTGTGTGATTACAACAACAATTACAAATAGCGACCAAGTGAACAATCTTTATTCATCTAAAACTAATCATGAGTCAATACAAACAAATCAGTTATTTATTTAGTTTATTTAATCATTCACACATTCGGCTGATAGCCGGGTGTTTGTTTCCATGATTAGTAACGCTAGTAGAGGTTCAGAAGCGTAAAAGTGTCTTGACAAAAATTTCAACATGGCGATTCTACGATTATTTCATTTTATAATCGTCCACGATCATTTTGAATTATATTATCGCGATTAATCGAATAATCGAAAAATCGTGCAACCCTAGGATGACCACCTTTCCCGAACCCGCAGAAAAAGTCAGATTTAGTTTAGAGAATAGATTTAATTCCAAGAGGATCGTGAATTCTTCCAGTTGAATTGATTTTCTACCCGATCACTGAATGTGAGACAGTTGCAGCATCACATATCGATAATAGATACATAGAGCACTGTCAATCTCTATTGATTTTCTCGGTAATCTTTAAATCACCCCTCCCCTTTTGTGATAACCCATTGTTAGGGATAAAAAGACACAGAGCCCTCAAATATCCACCTACACACACACCTACACACACCCACACACAAACCTGCGCCCCCCCCCCCCCCCCCCACCCCCACCCCCACCCCCGCCCCACGCCCGCCCTCTCATACGCACGCACGTACACCCTTTGAACTCAAGGTAACTATACATGTACGCTGCTGAGTACCGACAATGTAATTCGACAGAAAAACATGTCACTCCCATGGACAATAACAGATACCCGTTAAATTTGTTTAAAAATGTCAACAAAATGATTATTCAACTGTAAACGAGTTTTTGAATTCAGACTTATGGGTTCACAGTGGTAAAAGAAATGACAACAAATGATAAGAATGTTTCACGACTCACTATAAACTCTTTTCATTCATTGAGATGCAAAGTAGTCACGTCACGCTAGCCACGCACCGGCGATCCGTGGGTGTTCACGGGAGCTGCTGCAAACCACTTACTGGCTTTGCCCATTCATCACGGTGGCAGTAAGACGTTTCTGATGGAAGTGAATCATTTGAAAATGGCAAAGGCTCGCGGATCGAGGAAACGAATATCATCCCATTTAGCTAATATAGATCGAGTCCAGCTGATTTCGAAAAACAACAATCCGGTAACGTTATACATTGCTATCGGTAGGTATGTGTTGAGGTGTGTTTATCATTGCTGGCAAGATGGAAGAAATATGATATCACGCCGTTATCCTAGCCCGACTGAAAATACACCAGTGCTGAATATGTTACGACTGTGACAATACAGCTATTTGTGTGATCGCAGATGTCTGCTGCCCCATTGACACTTAAAATTTCACAGTAGCAAGTAATTGACCTTTCCAGTTCTCGCTATGCCTCACCCATCCATATTTAATCTACACCCACACATCATTCGTATTGGGATCGATCGATCTTTGAACTCATTGACTATAAATTTCCAGAAAACTATACAGGTAAGCTCTTGAATATTTTGGAACTAATTTGACTGGACGCTGTTGCTGCCTATGGTAGCAACAGCGTCCAGTCAAATTAGTTAAAAAAATATTCAGCAGCATGTTTATTAAATAGTAGACATACAATTCGTACAACGTGTCGGATTATTAAGAGTTAAATACGAGCCAAATAGAATCATTTATGGTGTAATGATTATGACGTCATCATACACGCCACTTAGCTGATTATTGCGTCATATGATGTCATATGATAGATGGATACTCTGGAAAAGTGAATTGTAAAGCAAACAGTACACTATCATATACCAAATTAGTATTTATCATGAAAACAACGCTTTCAGCCTATTCCATCTTTCTCGATAAGAACGCGCGTGTAATATTCAACGAATAGGTTAGATAACGCATAATAATGCCATGCCCCGTGGCACCGCTACTCTTTCCTAGCGACGACAACAGCACAAATGAAAACACGATGGGAAGCATTATGTTGTTGATTTAAATCTTATAATATATGTATATATATATATCCTACCTAGTTATGAAATACGTTTGTAAAGTTTGTAAATTGCACGATGGGCACAGAATTTCGATTAAAAGTAATTTCAAATCCGAAATAAGGATGTTTTGTTTGTCATTATTTTTGTGGCCTATTGGGCTATGCAAGTGATGCGAAAATGATCAGCGCAAAATGGTGCACTCAGGGATCGACCATGGTGGAAAATTTGTTAAAATATCAACTTATGATAAATTGAATCCCAAATTATATTATCAATTTCGTCGAAAATTCATTGCATTCAATAAAGCTCGTGCAATTTGACAATTTTCGACTCGGTTGATAATAGTGATATGAAATGGGACCTCGTTCCAGATCCTCTATTTGTCATATAAACACAAGCTTTTAGAACGTTCCATATTAACAATATGAACCCGGTTAATAATGCAGCGAAGTATTTTCATTAAATACTTCGTGGGGTTTGGGGCGGGGTGGGGTGTGTGTGCGCGCGCGCGCGCGCGTGTGTGTGTGTGTGGTGGGGGGGGGGGTTGGTTGGTGCTCTCCAATTTTATGGGGTCATCATTCCAGGAAAAACCTTTGAAATCTATAAGGTATCTATGGAATTGTTAGACAGAGTGTCCATCTCTACCAGCAAGCAATACATGAATGTACTGGGAAGGGAGGGCATGTATTGGGTATGGAATTGCTGTAATGGCTGTGGGTTGATGTCATATTTATAAATATAAGCACAACCTTGGAGAAAATGTTGAATGTCTAAATTACCTAGCCCAACGTCTCAAGAGTTAATCCTTCTCTTGCCATTTTCACAACCATATCCTGGGTGTTACAGTGGCTGAGTGGGGTTGGTGAAATACATTGAAAGGATGAAGAAAAGAATAATGACCGCTGTGTATAAGCCTGGGTTGTGTTAATTTTAAATGTTATAATTAATTAATCAATTAATTACTTAATTAATTAATTATAAAATAACTACTACATCCATTCTGAAAGGTGGCCTACACTGAATGTGGCTTGAAATAATGGATAACATCAGTATTTACCGCAGTATTAGTTTAAGATTTAGGAATCCATGTATTTGGCGTTTTCCATTTCAATGCAAAAAAGGCCATACCAATTAATAGTTTTGTTTTGTAAACCCTCCTAACGTAGTTTTCCCATATAAATCTAGGAAAGCTGGGGTTTTAAGGCATTATTTTCAACATTCTATCCATCTAACTATTTTGACAGCCAAGTCCTAATCACTCGGAATTACTCAGAATGTTCTGTAACTCTGTGGTTTTGTTAACCCTTTAATGTTCAAGCCGGTCACAGGAAAGTTGCAGAGCTTTTCAAGTAAATTATTTGCTTGTGTTCTAAGGCAGCAATAGATATCAGTGTTTTGTCCACGGTGGTTGGGTTCATCCACCCCCACCCCACCCACCCCATTGAGGTAGCCTGCCCCACACCCCACGGCACCCTCATGATTTTTCTGGATTTACACACTTTTTGTGATTTAATGGAAGTTGCATAGACTCTGTATCTGTATTTAATTAAGTTGCCACCTCCTAGAATCAAATTGCTGAATGAAACCATCATGACTTCCTATCAATTTCATTTCAAAATATTCAGCAAAATAGGTATTCAATCAGCAATTTTGCATACATTTTTGAAAGACTTAATTAAACTTATAAAAGATTTCTAAATTTTTTTCCCATTCATACATTTTATTGAACGCTTATATATCCACATTGTATTATATTATATAATTACTACAAACAGACAATAATTTAAGGATGGCCTCAGTGAGATGTCAAGATTGCATGTCAGTCTACAATTTCAATATACCAGTCCATATAGAATAATAGGCCTGTGATGTCAGTATTTGAATAAGGAACAGTTAAATTAGGTTCCAAACACACATTCTGGCTGGAATCATGGAAATTTGTACTTAAATGCAGAAATTGATGTTGAAATGCAGCATTTTGTACTGAAACTTGTGATAAAAGCAACTGTTTACAGAGAAATATATACATTGTGACAGTTAATATGCATATCTGGGCTCAGCATTCTAAAATTTTAATGCAACATTTCAGCAAATATTAGCCAGTGTTTAAAATGTAACAGGACAGAATATGTAGACCTAAAATTCAAGAATCTCTGCGAAAATTCAAAGATTGGGTAGTGATATCTGTGACTTTGTGATTAAAAGCAAATGTTTACCCAGAAATATATTAATTTTTACAGCTAATACTTATATGCATATATATGGGCTCAAAATGTTAAATATTTCAATAGAAATATGGATATTTTCCTAAATAGAGGCTAGTGTTTAAAATTTAAGTTGGAAATATGAAAACTGTGGTCTGGAACATGGACAATTTGGATCCTCTTGACAGGAAACAAGAAGGTTTGGACCTATAATGCAAGAATACACGTATGCATGAAAATGCAAAAAATTGGTACTGAAATCTGTGAATTTGATATTATAAGCAAGAGTTTACACAGAAATATATAAATTTTGATAGTTAATATCCATATATCTGGGTTTAAATTGGTAAAAATGTCTAGTAATGCGAAAACTTAAGCTGGAAATGTTAAGATTCTTGTCAGAAACATACAAAGCCTTTGACAGGAAACAAGAAAATCTGATCTAAAAAGCAACTGCTTTGTTCAGCAACATAACATATAAAAAAGTATTACAATTTAGGCTGGAAATACAGACATTTCTGGATGAAAAATTGATATCTAAGTTCCAAATATGAACATGTTAACAGGTAACATGAACATTCTATGTAAAGAATGAAAGAATTTAGGCCCTTAAGATGAAAAAACCTGGATATAACCGATAACCGAGCCAGGCATTTCAGGGATGAACTTTCAAAACCAGTTTTTTCTTGGACTGCAAATGGACATTCACTATAAGTAAAATGACAATTTTTAACCAATCTTTGCCATTAAAGGGTTCGATTAGCTAGCATCTAGAATGCACACGATACTGAAAATCCAGGCTGAAATGCACAAGGTATTTTCAACATGATTGTGTTGTGGACAAAAGAACCAGTCAAATGAGATGATGAGAAACAGATATACATCTCTGATGTCTGTGGGTTATGTTGTATTTTTGATATAGCTGGTTTATTGTCCGAAATATATACAGCATATTACATTCTTAACCCTTAAATGGTCAGGATTTTTCACGAGAATTTAAATCTTTGCTTATTGAAGTCCATTTGCATGGCAAGATTCTGAGGTTACTTTTGGGAATGTACCACTGTAATCACTGGCTTCGGTTATCGACCCCAGTCATTCCAGGGGTAAATTTCCAAAGAATAATCTTATCTTGGCCGGCAAATTGACATTGAGAGGACAGTAGAAGCTGGTTTTGGCAAGCCTGGGCATTAAAAGGTTAATAAACAGAAACTCAACTTTATGCATATATTATATTATATATCACACAAAGAGCCATCTTTAATCAAGATTCAGATCAACTACCATGCAGATCAGACTCAACAGTCACCATACACAACTTTTAACCCTTTTTAGCTTTAATGGTCAAGATGTGCCAAGAAAACTTTGATTTGTATTTAGTGGATGCCCATTTATAGGCCAAGAACAACAACAGGTTCCAGTTACACTAGTTTCAAAAACATTCACAGTGTTAAAGGAGTAATGTTAGTCCACTACATACTTAGTTACATGGGTGTTGGAGAACACAACATTTATATGGAGTTGCTCTAGCCTAGAAGCCCATAATGGCTATCTTGAAGCTAGCTTAATATTGTTGACACTTTGCGATTTCAAGGGGTCAAGAATCAATCTCATTCCCCCATGGTGTAGGGAACATTTTGTTGAACGTTTTAAGAGAGGTTGAAGTGGGCTGATGGTCTCCATGGCAACAACAGCTTCCCGTCAAACTATCTCCAAAACATTGAAACATGAGCCTAAACATATAGTTGACACTAAATGGAATTGGTAGTATAGCTAACATTATATATAATTGAGTGTTGGAGAACACACATAGATTTATAGGGAGTAACACTAGCCCAGAAAGCTGCACTGGCTACTTTGAAGGAATACATAAATGATACTAATACAGGTGCAGTAAGTATAGATTAATACAATAATAACAATTAGTATGGATAGTATTTAACTAGACATATAATTAGCATTCCGGGTTTTCAGGGGTCTCTGGGGTTAAATTTAGGCTTAGTCTCAGTCCAAAAAGCTGACCATGAACCCTGTATGTGCTGTCTTACTGCTGAATTTCTGCAGATCACATTTATTAGATGATGGTTAGCTCAGGATATGCTTTGGGATTTCAAGGGCTAAAAGATCAATTGTGGAAGCTATGATCGTCTCCGTGGTTTATGCACAGGGTTTAGTGACAGATGACTCTCAAAATCAACCAAAAACCGTAACACGCATTTTCATTGGCTGACTGAAAAATATGTTCTGCAGCGGCGTGTGGGGTTTTCTGGGAGAAAACAACAAGAGGTAACGTGCGATGAATTATGATGTAATTAGTACGGTCCGATGGTGTCGCGAGAATGGGGCACTATGTGACAAAAGCTAGTGCACAATCTGACATAGCATAAATAATTACCAAAAACTACAGACACATAGAAATGAACTGAAAAGGTTGTAGCCAATTTAAGGGAAGAGATTATGTGGATTTGTTCAGTAAATAGATTAGCTAATCACATAACGTATGGGGGGCCTGGCAGGCGAGCACTCTCCGCCTAACATCCTACGTCATCGGTTCCATGCCATTATGACATTGATTAATAATACCATGCCAATATTCTTTCAATCATTTTTTAAAGTCACAAAATCAAAAGCTAAACACCAACAATGGATAAAGAAATTACAACTTTTTAAGAATTAAAATAATCAAACTTATTCAGAATCATATTGATCACATCCACGCGTACTATAGTATTTCTCTAGATGTCCACCGTTCATGTGCCCGATCTTTGCAAGCTAACTATTGAACTAACAGTTGTTCATCTACTAGACTGGTTCGCAGCACACCAGACCAATAGAATCATTTTCATATGTGCTTTAGCATCTAATTTTAGCGTTATCTTTCCTTTTCCCTTTCTTTCACATATTTTTCTTATGTTTTGCTTGGTTCTTTTGGATTTGTTGTCCCCCCACCTCCAATTGGTGTACTTAAATTAGTTTTTGTTTTCCAGGCATATCAGCTAAAATAACAGCATATCACATCTCCTTCCTAGGCGCTTTCTTATTTCTGCGTTAGGGTATGACCGAATACTTTCTAGGAAGAAATAATGAAATGGATTTAGGATTATATATGTTTAGTTGCACATTGCTGACCGCTGTGGGTGTGCTTTGTTCAGAGGTAGCCATGGCTATATGACTAGATATAACACTGCAAGATAGTATGAAATCTAGTGTATTCACAGCAAATGGAACTACCGTGTCAGGAAATATAGTAGATATTGAAGAACTTGCAGGAGAACTTCATTCTTGAAGGAGAGAAAAATACAATTCTCAAGGATTTACGGTTGCAATACTGTGACTTATAGTTAGCAAACGTGAAGCATGTGTAGTAACATTTGTAGCCATAAGGCACACTGGCATGGCACTTGTAATTGCCATAGCTGTGCTGGTAGTTAGAGGTCGAAGGGTTGAATGTACTGGCTTTTGTAACTGGCAGTAGCTAGGTTGGCACTTGCTGTTGGTAGAGTTGCAGCGACTGTATGCTACTTGAAATTGTCGGAGATGATGTGCCGGTACCTTTCACTTGCATAGTTGGATTAACTGTTCTGGTAGTTGGAACATTTGCATACAAGGCACATTTGTAGTGATTGGATGCTTACTGGTACCAGCAGCTGGCGCCGCAATATGTATACTGGCATGGCGTCGGTCCATAAAGGAGGGTAAAAAACCTCGTCCTCTCGATAACGTCTCTGCTGAAGGGAACACGACCAGAAACAAGGAACCCAGGCTGAATGTTTGATAGTGTTGTCCAACAACATCTACACTATCAAAAATCGTCATCATGTTTCCTGGATGATTTATAAGCTAGTTCGTTCATTAAATATGTTATTAGCCATTTGTGCCTCATTGTATAAGGCAAAATAATAATTGTTTCTACCGAGGGCACAATGTGACATGTCAGATACTACCCCGGCACAGTTTGCCACTGCCATACGTGTTCAAGAAAAATGGCATCCGTAACAAAACCATTTTAGACTGGAAGACGTATTTACTAGCATGACACAAAGTTCTGTCTATAGTTTCCAATAGCTTGTGTAGTTAACATTGTAGAGACACAAACAATTAAATAATTAGGAATATACAAGTTTACACCATCAAAAAATATCTTTTTCCTGTTAAAAGTTTCCGATAGCTTCCTCAAACAAAATTTAAACAACATGTCAAACATTATGGAAGACCGCCCACCCTGTGTTGTAACAATCATTGCGATTGGTCAATTATAGGGCAAGTAAAGGTCAACGCCACATTGTTCCCCATGTCACACTGTGTGCACCCACCCCACCCTCCACCCCACGCCGTCTCCCTTACGTATACACAATATTTTTGTCAATGTGTATTATGAGTGATATAAAAATAAACCGTGCTTAGTATGCTAATGGAGAATCTAAACTGGGGTTTCAGGAATCGACGTTATTGGAATATGTCGAAATTTGAGTTTAGATGATAAATAGAATCTCAAACTCGGTCCCTTTTAATGTCGCTAACCTCATCGAAAATTATCACTTTGCACTCGCTAAAGCTAGCACACAGTGATAATTCACCTTTCCAGAGTCTCAATATCAATATCTATCAATCTACCGTCATATGACGTCATAATAAGCTAAGCGGCGTGTAGGATAACGTCATACTCATTACGTCATAAATGATTCTATATGGCCCGTCTTTAACTCTTAATAGTCTGACACGTTGTACGAATTGTATGTCTCTACTATTTAATAAACATGCTGTTGAATATTTTGAAACTAATCTTACTGAGCGCTGTTGTTGCCATAGGCAGCAACAGGACCCCGTCAAATTAGTTACAAAATATTCAACAGCTTACCTGTATAGTTTTTTAGAAAGTAAAAGCCAGAGAGTTCGGAGATCGATTGATCCCAACACAAGCGAAGTGTGGGTGAAGCTTAGCTAGAAATCGGCGGGGCAGAGCTAAAAATGGAAAGGTCCATTCTCGGCTGATAATAGTCATAATAGTAATATTAAATGGGACCTCGTCGTAGAGTCTCTATATGTGTTCGTTTTACTATGTTATGCAAATGTACTATTCTATAAAGTCTGTTTTGTATATGCAATATAAGAATTCTTATTTGTTATAGTTATGCCAGATAAGTCATGTTGAAATTGTAAAGATGTGCATAGAATAGGAATTTACGAATCAAACATGAAGTCACATGTAGGCTGACGTCATAATCTATAACGCAATGAATGGCGCGATATAGTCGGCTATAAATGTTTAATAGTCCATCAAGCTGTACGAATTGTATGTCTATATAAGTTAATACATATTCTGTTGAATATTTTAAAACTAATTTGACTGGGTACTGTTGCTGACATAGGCAGCAGCAACGCCCAATCAAATCGGTTTCAAAATATTCAACAGCTTATATGTATAATTTTCTGGAAATTGAAATTCAGAGAGTGGCGAGATTGATTAATCCTAACACGGGCAAAACTTGGGTCGAGCTTAACCCCCCCCCCCCCCCCTAATTACAATTAGTTTTACATGGGTTAGACTGCAAATAGCGCGATTCATTGAGCTCATTGCTAGCTAAGCTCCACCGAAACTTTTCGCATGCATTTTGGGATCGATGGAATCCTGAATTAAAAAAAATCCCAATATCAAGGTAATTGTAGGGGGCCTACATGTAAGCTGTTGAAAATGTTGACACTAATTTGACTGGGTCTTTTGCAGCCTATCTGCCTATAGTAAAGACATACAATTCGAACACATGGCAGACTATTCAATATGTATGACGGAGCTAGATATGACATTCATTACGCATTTTGATTGTGACGTCAAACTACACGTGGCGTTGTTGATTATGACATCATGTACTTGAGCGGTAGATCAGATCTATCCATTAGATCTTTGCCAATCTACTTTCAATACCGGCCAACTAATAAGTATAGCACGTGTGAATATGTGCGCGCGTATGTGCATGGCTGTATGCATGCACGCGGGCGTGTGTGTGGGCATACACATGTCCGCGTTGACGTGTATGGAAGTAGGTTATGTGATGTCACACATAATCTGTGCGTGTATTGGTAGACTTGAATTTAACGGACGTGTTGAGTGGATTAAGGAATTATGTTTTGTCTAGACCGGTAATATACTCGTGTTTTACGTATGGGGGCACTCTGATTTCATGCATGCAGTCTATTGTAGCCTGTTAATAGCATCACCAGTGTATGATTAATATAATTATATCTGAAGGCTCTACATCCATGACTCACCAACTCATGTTACAAAGAAGAAGAATACGTGGTTGAATATTGTGGATATATTATTTTAATTAGTTCAACCAAATCTTCCCCATAGTGGCTCAAATTTGAGAAACTTGCGGTGCATCATAATTTCCAGACTTTAACCCTGCTCCTGGTACGATAATCTGGATCCAGATCCGGACCAAATTCTGGATCTGTGGACATCTTGGAACCTATGGCTCAAATTTTATCACGGGAAAGGGTGTGACCCGGCACTAATCTTCCACAACTTTCAGTGTGATCCAGCAAAATAACAAAATCCAGAAAATCTGCAAAAAATAAAATTAAAAAATCTGAAAACTTACAGTGGGACCGAAACGAGAAAGCGAGGGTATGCAATCTCTGATTGCTCGTGCTGTTCTCGTGAGGACCTCTATAAAATCAGCCAACTGAAGATTTACCTTCTGTAAAGAAAAATTATAATTATTAGCATCACCTCGGTGTGTATTGGTATTGCTAGACCTATTAGAAACTAATACAGCTTCTATTCAAATTGGAAATGCTTAGCAATTAACAATGTTACCTCATATGAGATTGCACTTCTCAATCATCATTATCATGGCAGACGCCCCCCCCCCCCACCCCACCCCCTTGTCTCTCATGCTCTGTTTAGTGGATCATTCGAGATTGACACCGAATGGACTCGCGAGACGCTGGCCTGTTTCTAGTCTAATTTGACTTACAGAAATGGAGATTCAGTTTCCCCCTCAAGAAATGGATTGGAAGCTTAACAGTGACCTAGGTCAGAAACAAGCCGCCTGTCCAATTAGTGAGAACGCGATTCTACTCAGTTTCTAGATACCAATGCTCATAGAAATTCGAATAGGATGCGTAAATAATCGTTTTGCCATACTGCGTATTAAGTTGGCTTATTGCGCTGTCTATCCAAGTGTTTGAATGTAGATTAGTGAAAATAAATGTCAGCCTCTCTGGCTCAAGACGTAGCGAGCTTAAACCCTCTTGCGTCAACGGCGCCTCAGAGCGCTCAAAATACCACTTGGTATATCCATTAAACATTTTGACGGTAAATATCTTTCAAGATATTTTAATTTTAGAAGACTATTTTTTTTTATAAATTTACTACTGAATTTTTTTTAGCCGGCTTGATCATTAAAGGGGTAATGGTAAAGAAAATTAAAGTTATTACTTGGCCAATGTCTATCTGCAGAACGAGCGACAAGTATTTTTGATAAGTTACCACTAGAATGACTGGCTCGGTTACCGGGCCAGTCATTCTAGTGGTAAATATTAAAAGTACTCTTATCTAGACCTTTCAAATAGCCATGTCTGAAAACCACTGCAAAGTTGCTTTTTGGTCAGCTTGGTCATTAAAGGGTTAAGTTGACAGAACAGGGTTTACTCATATTGTTATTAGTTCTGAATCGCAGATCCGATTATTCAAATTTTCTAAAGAGTCAGCATCATATATTAGATATTTATCGTCAAAACAGTGATGAGGAATGGTGTTGCTGCCATACAGACAGCAACAGCTTTCAACAACTTCGTTTTGCGATCAACTGCTCCAAACCATGCAATATCAACAAATTGTCTGACACTCAGATAAACAAAACCTGTAGGTGTCTATTAACGTGTGAACATGGTGATCATAGTGATCACCTTAAAGGATGTAATATCAGCTTTAGCTTCCAGACATCACGTGATGAGCCTGTCACATCAATACCGTTCATTCATTTTCTGTGCCAAGACACAACTGGGGATTAAACTATAATAAACATTTCTAGTTATCTCTGACACAACTATCTACTGACATTGAAGGGTTGGAATAATCAAGCATTTCCTAGTGTGATGGGCTTTATCATATTAGCAGATTTTCCACTTCCAAATATTGTAAAAATGCTAATTTTGTGTGCTGTAAAAGGATTGACATCGGCTAATATATAGTTTGCCTAGTGGTTGAGTGGGCGAGTGTGCAGACGGCAGGGGAGTACCCTGTAGGTGGGGCTTAGAATACACCTTCCGTATCCTCTGCGTGTCGTAAGAGGCGACTAAATGAGGTAAGGGTGAGGTAACCCTGACAGAAACCTCGAGTGCTGAAGACGGAGGTTCCAGGCCGCACGGCGCACTCTAATAAACCATGGATCCACGCACTTAACGCATATGATCATGTCGATAGTCACTTACAGGATTGGCGGTATGATCAGCGAACGAAAAGAAGAAGAAGACATTGAAGGGTTGGAATAATCAAGCATTTCCTAGTGTGATGGGCTTTATCATATTAGCAGATTTTCCACTTCCAAATATTGTAAAAATGCTAATTTTGTGTGCTGTAAAAGGATTGACATCGGCTAATATATAGTTTGCCTAGTGGTTGAGTGGGCGAGTGTGCAGACGGCAGTGTGCTCATTGTTAAGTTGCTGGGATTCTCCTACGGAAGTGTACAGTAAAAAGATGAAGGATCCTGCGAGGAAGGCTTATATTACTCAAATCAGAAGATCCTAATAAGGGAGTGTGCAGTATTTGAGTAACCCTCATCAACATGTACGCTATGAGATACCCATGCTCAAATTGAAACACGTTCTCACTACCTCATCAATGGGCCATTATACATGAAATCATGTAGCTTTTTTATAACTACTTTGCGTAGTGACCTGAATGAATACAACTACAGAGTGGATATCTTGCGTTTTGCAGTCATAAATGCAACCCATACGGCTAGATGTGCAGTTGAACGGATTTTCTACCCACTCACTGAATGTGAAGCGGTTACAGAATCACATATCGATAATGTATTGCTAGATCACTGTCAATCTGCATTGATTTTCCAGCTACTCTATAAATCCTCCCCTAGTGTGATAACCCTTTGATAGGAAACAGAAAGACACAGACCACTCACTTTCATTATCCCTTTTTCCAAACCGCAATGGGATGAGGTGGGCAGCGACTGGAACGACTCTTGCTTATGAAATAGACGTCCATTCACCAAGACTATTTAAAACAAAGGCAAGCCGTGCTTTTATCAGGGTGGTGTGGGAGCGGTGGCGGGTGGCAGAGGAAGCTGTCATGGCATCCGAGTTTACAAGTAATACAAATAAGGAAAATTCATGTATTGCCAATTATACCCCACCCACTCCGTAACATCATCTATCAGAAATGTATGATGTGTGCTTACTATATTCTGCGGCTGTAGTAATAGAAACATCATAAGGCTGCAATACACCTGGCTTCAAATTTACACGGTGTCTTGTCCTTAGCCAACGTCTTTAGCTTCCTCAGGTCCCTTCTTTATCTGAGTGTACTGAGTCCTAGTTTCTTGATGTCACCTCGCAGTACGCTTAACAGATTTATGCAATGACGTCCTCTCCTGGATTTATATTTGCTGGCTCCCAGGAGGCCAATTCACCTTTCCAGAGTACCCACCCACCACATGACGTCATAATGAACTGCGTGACGTGTAGAATGACATCATAATGAATGACGTCATGAATGACGTCGATAGGTACGTCACGAACGCATATTTGATGACGGTCTATGAGCTGTTGTACAAATTGTTTGCTTTTACTATTTAATAAATATTCTGTTGAATATTTTGAAACTAATTTGACTGGGCGCTATTGCTGCCATAGGCAGCAACCGCGCCCAGTCAAATTAGTTACAAAATATTCAACAGCTTCCCTGTATAGTTTTCAGGAAATTGATAGCTAGGGCATTCGGGGATCGATCAATCCCAACACGGCGAGGTGTGGGTGGAGCTTAGCTAGTGATGGGCGGGGCATAGCTAAAAATGGAAAGGTCCATTCCAAGGCTCTCCTGGCGTGCCTTCTGCCATTCGTAGCACTTGGCCAAACATGGGCCATCTTTGCTGGGCGACAGCGGTGATGTATTACACATCTTATACAGCGCATTGTTGGAAATTATGCTGTCTGGCCATCGGTGTCGAGTGATGGTGTGGACGTCTTTGCAGTGGCAGGACTCAAGTTTATCTAGCGCTGCAATTGGAGCTGCCCAGCTCTTACAGTTATATAGCATCCATGCCACTCATGTTGCATTGTATCACTATTTTTGTCAAGGACATCATGGATCCACGAATTCATACTTCCAGAAGGACTGAAAAGCTATGTTCGACATGACGCAGCATGCAGTGATGTCAGTAACACTTCGGAGCAGTGAGCCCAGGATTGTACTTGTCCTGTATTTTTTGCCGCCACAAATTGGATCATCAATTTCTTTAGTTTCATACTTCCTATATGTGTGAACTCTGTTTTCGATTCATTCATAGAGATTCTAAATTTTTAGTTGACTTGCTGCTATAGTGAGTAGTTCATCGGCGGGTTTCTTTTCCTCGTCTATGAAGTCCACGTCGTCAGAATATTCCATCTCTAGTAGTATAGCCAGTATGGATACTGGGGTGGGGTGGGTGTGTGTGGTGGTCTTGTTGAATTTTCCTGCACAGTTTCAATGCAGCAGCACGCAGGTGAAAGGCACGATGGATAGTCAGTTTCCCTGTCGGGAGCTGATTGATGTCTCAAACTATGCACACGTCACTGTCTGAACCCGTACTCTGAGCTTGGTATCTGCAAGCAGTAGACTCACTAGTCGCAGCTCATCGTCATTGTAACTGCCTTGCGACATTTCAATGCCCTCGTTGTGCTTGGACCTGACTATTGACACACGCATATGTTGGATCCATACAAGGTCTGCGCAGATACGTCCACATTTAAAGCTACTTTGCCATGATCCAGTGAAGTCAGCGATCTTGCATCAGATGCAGTGAATAGTAACACAGTATAGGAATTTCCGTATTTTGCTAAGGAGCACAATGGGCCACAGCTTTAGGGTGCGTTATTATCTTATCTAGCGTGATAATGGTGATTTGGCCTGCATCATTGATGGGAAGGTGGTGCATACAGGCTGAATTGACTAGGTGCATGGCCAGTTTTGCGATAATGTCACACATAATTGAATAATTAATTGCACATGCCATCAGGTCAGAATGCACGTCTATTATCAGGGCTTTCATGCTTTCTGAACCTCTGCTTAATTGGTGCCAGTAATGGACTGGTGTCACCTGAAAACGTGGTCGATGAACTGTTCATTGAACCATTCTCGAATTGCATCACCTTTGCCCTGATCAGTCCCGATAACCTGTCTTTCAGAGTTGTGTACAGTGAGTGGTGGTGTGTAGTCAGTAACTCTCAGGGCTCGGGCTGCCAGAAACATTTTATGACAGTCATCTATGCCAGTGATTTCATCTGCTAGGGAGTCTCCTTGTTGAATAGCATGATCTTTTAAATTATTGCGCTATTGTGCCACCCGTGTAGTGTGGTGCAGACTTCACTTTGGCCACCTTGATAGATGGGCAGCCATAATGATTTCTGCTCTGGTTACTACGACATGTTTATCAGTATACTTAGTTCCGTTGTTGCTTCTGATTTATCAAAATAACCACAAAAGTAAGCCAATTGAACCCATCTATAACGTAGGTCAATGACCGTACCATATAGATAACCCATCTAGTTATAGTGAAAACTTGGAACTGACAGAAGTGGACTCGCATTGAGACCTATCTTCAGAAGCGGATCTGTGAGAATCTGTGAGCATAACGAAAACAAAATAAACATATTGACTGAAGGATATAGGACGCTGAACTGAAATGTTAACCCTTTGTCAGAATTATCAGAATACCGATTTCAAGATAACTCTTCATCTAAGCTGTTGAATACCTAGAATGTAATCCAACAGGAACACGTTGCTGCCATGGGCAGTAAGAGATACCAGTAAAATTATATTCAAAATTGTCAACATAATAATTATTCAATTGTAAACGAGATTTTGAAATGAGGCTTAGGGAGCCAAAGAGTTAAAAGAAATGATATCAAATCATAAAAATATCATGACTCACTATGAACTGTTTTCGTTCACTGATCTACAAGGTATTTACTGTTTGCTAACTGTACATTGGTGTTTACGGAAGCTACTGTATGCGACTTACTGGCTTTACCCATTCACAACAGTGACGGTAAGACGATTCTGAGGGAAGTGAATCAGGTGAAAAGGGCAAAGGCCTCTTGGATTGAGGAGACCATAATTTATTCCCATTTAGCTAAAATGGATTGAGTCTAATTGATTGCAGCAAACACCAATCAGGTGACGTTATTCATTGGTAATCCTATTGGTATGCATATGTTGAAGTTGTAATATCATTGCTTTCAATATGTAAAAAACATAATATCCTTCACCGCCCTTATCCTAGCCAGAATAAAAGACAGGCTGGTCCTGAATATAGTCTAGATGTGACCACGCTGCAATTTGTGTGACAGTAGATGCCTGCTGCTCCCCTTTTACACTATAAATATCATAGTAACAAATTATTGTAAGGCAAACACTTTCAGATATCAAATTAGTATTTATCATATAAACAAGGCTTTCAGCCTGTTCTATGTAAACGTGCGTGCAATATACAATGAAAGAGTTCCATTGGTTAGAAAACGCGTAATAATCCCACATGCCCTGTGACACCACAAATATTTCCTAGCGACGCTAATGGCAAGAATTTGAACAAGACGGAATACATTATGCCGTTGATTTAATTTTTGTTAGTAAGCGAGCCTTCTTACTGATCTAGACTAACAGTTAGTTTTAGGTCCAGACATAGATGTTTTATTGCCTCTAAAAGGCCTATTCCTATTTCCTACAGTTTGACAGAAGCTTTGCCTTCCTGTGTGGCACGATCAAGGTCCCGTATCAGGTCTTGCATATGGAGCAAACCCCTCAGGCTGACTTCGTGCACATGTAGCCAGGGCGACCGACTGGTAATGGAGCCAAAAAGTGACTCCCAACTGAGTGCCTGACACAACCACAAATAACAGGACAATATACCCGACAGCACAAAAGCTTTTGAGAAGCAACGTATCTACTTATGACAGGGCCGAAGAAGCGGATAGCGAACTACTGTGACCTTTACCTTGAATGCATGGAGGACCCACTCTGTCCTTCCAGTCACATGAGAGTTAGTTCGCTATGCACGTCTTTTGCCGTTTCAGACTTGTCCTTGGAGTTAACGATTACTCTGCATTAGGGTTATTGTTAATTAGCCCAAGATTCGCTGCTAGTCCAGTTATATTAATTTATTATTTCGCAGTGAATTCCTACTTTGACTTTACAGATCTTATCCTAAAGGTATCATCGAAGATACTGGGGTGGTGAGTGCTCTTCGTTTAGATTGGAGCCATCAAGAAATCTCGTTGATTTCGAGGGTCGGCCCAAGCAAACCGAAGAAAGGCGGTATAATTATTAAACGGCCAGATTGGCCGGCGTTAAGCACAATGGAAGCAAGCTGCCCTGCCAGCTGTGTGCTTTAGGTAATGCTCTTTTGGTCTGATATTAAGACTATTATGGCCTATACAATTACGAGCACTTTTAATTTATCGGCAGTGGCTTCTATTTGCTACATCCTAACTGAATTATCTCAGCTTTTAATTAGTTAGGTTTATGACGAATCCGGTCTCTGAACTATGGCATGGAAATGGTCACTACTGAAGCTATGTGGTTATTAAGGACTAGTCTAGGTCATGCACCATTGGACATATGTAATGCCAAGTTGGCGAGTGCATATTTATGTAACAAAATACGATTCAAAAGAACAAGTAATTCTAAATCGGCACGAGCCATGGGATCACAGATAGTAGCAAAACTAGCTTAGGTCTAGCTGACCTATGATCACATATTAGTCATCGGCGCATAGAAAACAATATAATAACTAAAGATACTTTTTAGTCTTCAGAAAAGAAAGAATACCTATTAGTTATCAGTGCATGAAAACAAAACAAGTTCCGAAGTTACATAGGCACGCTAGCTTATACAATCATAAAATATTAATCTCAGAAAAGGCTGAAGTGAAGATTCCTAGTATCTTTCTGGAAAAGTCTGTTAGTTTTGATGGCCGAAATACGATACTGGATATATAATACACGTGTGAAGGGAAATTGGCGTGGTACTCTAGTCTTAGGTAAGTCTGCCACAAGACGATCGGCGCAGCTAGCTCAGGTGCTGCCTCGGAATCAATGTTTCAAAGCAGATGAATTGGCTTAATATCTATGCGGTAGTTTAAGCTCGGCGAAATAAGCACCAGTAGTGTTCTTCACAAGAACGACTTTTCAGGCGTGGCTTGCACAAGATTTTGCGAGATACAAATCGGCCAGGAAGGCCCACAGTTGGATTTCGTAATGCTATAAATATATATAATTATTTAGGTTTAGAAGTTTGGTTAATTCTGTATTCTTTAATAGAGGGTGCCTATGGCCATGTACGTGGGCCCATATTCCCGTACTAGGGGATGTGACTGGATCGGTTCAACCCGGGACATTTTTTACCCAGGACCTACGCGATCTGTGCTACACCACCCCTCCTAGCTTGGTACAACGGGCCAAACGATACTGGTTAATGGATCATGGCTCGCATGGCCGGTATGAGGTGAGAATTATAGACTTTTCTTTTAGGCACGTAGCGAAAAATGATACAGAGGTGTGGTGAGGCACGTTTACATTAGAGATAGGCGCATAGGCGTGCTAAGAGTGGGAGTTGGGAGGCATACTTTTTTAATTTTTGGCCCGAATTTCGTAGGCACATGCACTTTGTCTTTTTTTGCATAATTGATTTGTGATTTTGTAATTATTTTGACATAGGAAATTCTCCTAAATAATAACTCGCGAGGGCGTCTCCTTTCAGTCAAGTGGAAAAGATTTTCGCTGACCGAAGACGCCCAGGCGCCTTACATATTTATATTATGATAACAGTTACAGTGGATCATGAGTTAGGTGCAACCGAAGTTACACAGATGGCTTGCGCAATCTTTACATGGTGATAATTACTAAAACCGTTATCTTTATCCAGGGTTTTTCTATACACCACCGAATAATTTCTTTTTACGAGTCGAACGGACAGTCGTGACTGGTTAGGGAGGTGTGTGTGGCCCTATCATTAAACTCCACTAAATTTGAATTGGTACAGTTTAGCGCTTGATCCGAAATATTCACTGTTGTGTTGGTAATACTCGCCACCGACTAGGCGTAGAAGTCGTGAGAGGTATAATGTCCATCGACGCCGAAGTTCCAGGCACACTGATATTCGCGTCAAGGTTTGGCTTGGTAGCCAATGCCATTCGTTGTCGCCCTCGTTCACTCAAGAGACTTAGGTTTATTAATGTTCTGGGAACTGTGCAGATGGTAGTGTCCAGGGTTTGGGAGATTAACACTCCCGTAGATGCTTTTACGTATGGTGAATATCGCGCACGAGGTTTCCCACTAAACACTATGGCTGGCGAAGTTCGCTTATGGATATATGGTAAACTGTTCATGTTTTCTTCGGCACGCTCAGTTGTTTTTGCTGTAGGCGCTGTAATAGCTGATGCCGAGATGGATGGTAACTCCACTGCTGCGGAAGGGACATGTGCCGCAATTTCTAGGTGGTCGGATTTGGGAATCTAGGCGATTATATACACTAAAAATGCCATACTCCACACTGATTACGTAGCGTAGTAAGCCTTTATAGAATAGCGCCCATGCACAATGCACGCTTTTACGGACTTAGCCGTTTTCACGTTTCTATCATGTACGGCTATGTCCGTAGGCCTATATGCCCATTCTAGAGCCCGTACTCGGGTGTGTGACTGGATAATTTCAGCCCAGGTAATTTTTAACCCGGGGCCTACACGATCTGTGCTCCACTTGTTATCGCGGATATGAAATTTTATATTAATTGATCAGAATACGTACGCCATCATGGCATTGGATATCACCATGCGGAGGTATAATGCGAGTGCCGCATGACATGGTGTAACAATGCCGCTTGTGATGTCTCATAGTATATATCATATTTTTGTCCATGTATATTGTGAGTGATGTACATTTAATCTTTGATTAGTGCAAATTGTTTGCATAGTTCAAATTATGCATACGCCTACTATATCTTTCAGCATAAGACGTTCACTGTGCTAGTTGTCAGAGTGTGAGCAGCCGTCGTTGACGATCCCACGCTAATGGAAGATATAAACTAAGTTATTGGAAAATGTTAAAATTTAACTTTATATGATAAATAAAATCTCCAACTCGGCCCCGTTTAATATCACTTTTATTAATGTTCTTGTGCTGCATTAAATAGAGACGCTTTTGGCCGAGAAATGAGATGCCTGTGGATTTATGTTCAATTTAACCAGGATGCAATGCTACCCAGTGCGCAATGCTACTCAGCATGCAATGCCCTGACTCCATAATCGTTGTAACTATTGGACGCCATATTCGTTGAGTCTGTACAGAAAGAACCTGTCTGCATGTGCAAATGGTCATTTGTCAGCAAGCTCTGGAAGCGTAAGCATACACGTAAGACGTATTCATGGCAGTACATTCGACAGCCTGTAACAACTTACAGTCACATTGGTCTTCAAATCCGGAGCAAATTCTCAACTGAAAGCTATGCTGATTATTATGGAATATTTAGACTGGAAGCTGTTGTAGCAACAATTTCCATTCAAATGTGTAAAATATCTGTAACATGCAGTAATAGTATTGCTTGCTAAGTGATTTGACAATAACTTGATTGAATCTCCTCTTGCTGTCATTGATAGCAGCTACTTTCACGCAAATTATTGGCAAAGTATATAAAGGTGCTCTCATATGTTCAGGTATAAAGATTATTGGGTCAGGTTATAGCATGCTGTGTAGTGTTGCACGCTGTGTAGCATTGTAAGCTGGGTAAATTGAACAGAAATCAACAGTCATCTCATATTTCGTGCAAAGTGTCTTTAATCAATGGGACATGAGAAATTTAACCGTGTAGTAATACTACTAGTACATTATAGTGGCACTCACCAACAGTGGTCACGAATCGCACAGGGAACCGGCGGCAGGTGCTCGCATTTCAGGTTCCAAGGTACGACTGCCGGGTGTCCGTAAAAACAGCGGGAATCAGCTAGCCCAGCACCCGAAAGGCGGATTTCAGGATTGCGGGATACCCATTCCTCCCCGTTCTTAAAATGAGGCTTCCTATATCTAAAAATCTGGAAGCCTCAATTATTACAAACAAATTTGTTTTTGGAAAATGAAAAAAATATTAAATAAATAACCAACCAACTTATAATACAATTGTATGGCCATAAGGTAGAATTAGAATAGACCACAATTAAAAGAAGAAAAAATTGACCCTAATAGGTGTCGATCCATCCAGAGAGAATGAATTGCAAATGATAAAACAGATGGATAGATCTACAGCTGCTGGACGAGGGCCATCGTTACAGAATTTGAAATAGCATAGCATCCCTAACGAAAATTAAGGACAGTGGTTTTCCACCACAGCAGAAAACTGACAGAATTGCCGGAATTGCCGAATTGATAAGGAAGCAATAAAAATAATCTCACATGAATTTAATGGAAGTGTTATCTGAAATTAAAATATGTGAGATTCGAGGAAAACCTATGAATGTTGCATAAAGTTTTAATTTTAGTGAACATCTTTAACCTTAACATATATGATATAAGATATATACCTCTTATTAAATTAAGCGGATCGGAATTTACAAATTTAGGAAATCCGGAAAACAACTATCCCTATCACGATAAATATATCTGAGTGAAGCTAAAACTGAATAGATAATACAACAGAAGCAAAAAACCATATGAATTTGCGCTATGACTAACGCGTCAATTACTTTGCGCATTATGAAATGGTAAGCGCAAGAAATATATCTGCAAAATCTATGCTGTATTTGTTAAATGGATATTATAAATATGCCGTCATATGCAAGACTTCTGCCTTATAGAGTAATGCACATTATAAATATGTATGAGTCATGCATTATAGAGTAATAATGCATCGTTGCATCAAATTAACATGTAATTGTTACACGTTTAATAGAGAATATATATATTCTCTATTAAACGTGTAACAATTACATGTTAATTTGATGCAACGATATATATATGTATTTGAGCTACTCTATAAAATATCTGAGCTGACAAATGTAGAACTGACATAGTGTAGCTAACCTAAACTGAATTTCACTATACATAGATGAGTTTGCATCTCAACATAGGATGAATATACTTATTATAAAAAGCGTGTCCATGGATTTAATCCATATACACATAAACAGAAAACATTATTCTGACCAAGCATCATGATGGAAAATAAATACAATTAACAATACAATGCGTATGATTAATGCGTAATAATGTACGCATCATTTGATAACGCATCTTTGCAATGCGTAATTATCCATGCGCTGTTCAAGAAATGCGTAAATATAACCACGCATTATTACGCGCAATCATTCACGTGTCATTTGAAAAACGCGGAATTATAATAACGTGTTCTGTGAGTCATACAGCAGTAGACCCCTGTTGGTTTTTGGCATCTCAAGGCATATAATTGCTGGGGAAAAAGGTACTATGTGCTTACGTGTCCAACTAATTTAGAGCGTCCCAAAATTTTACAAAGAATAGACCATCCCAATTTTGCTGTTGCTGAAACTAAAGTGAAGAAAACGGAAGATAAGCCAATGATTATAAATGTTTTCCGGACAAGTTGAATGTCTTCAGTGCCATGCAGAATATTAAAAATTGAAATTATACTTCCATATCATCTTGATTACAGTAATTCTTTAATGTTGAATTACTGTTACCATTGTGCATTATCACACTACTATTGCCGTACTGTACTATGACCGAAAAACTAACTGCAGTCCGCAACAGTACCATGACCAAATGAATCCGAAATAAGACGAAACCAGAGGAACATATATGGAGATGGACAAGTAGGGTCCATGAAGACATACATAGTCTACGTCACGAATGCTTAAGCATTCTAATACAGTTCATAATCTAGGAACCTGTTGGGAAGACGGTACTGCCTTCTTCCTGTTCGACTCTGAATGGCGTGGTTTGGAGTTGGTCATCTCTATGAGATGTGTGATGTATTTCCCCTCGGACCTGACACCTCATGCGCCTAGGGGAAAAAGGGTAATGCGGTTGCCCTCGGACCTGACACCTCATGCGCCATGGGGAAGTGTGATGCGTTTCTCTTCGGACCTCGATATCCAGGTCATCTGTCAAAGCAGCATCTAGATCATCATGCAGAATTGATGAGGATGGATCAATACCATATGGAATGGTTTCATCCAAATCCTCTCCAAAATGGATACATGGTTATTGTCAGGTAACCTACGGCCATTATCGGGAAATAATAAGTAGTCATCATCGCCATGATCTTCAGAGCTTATAGCACATCTCATTCGCAATATCCAGAGAGGTAAATCACGATCTCTGCACAGCTTTAATTTATCATGGTGAACAACTAGTTCCCGGCGTTGGTTTTGATACCAAACAGTACTTCTGACAACTTTTTATAAATAATAAATGGCCCAGTCCAAGGAGGTTGTAGTTTATTCAACTGACCTATCTTAGTTGCCGATTTGGCAAGATAAACTACATTATCAACATGATAGGCACGCTCATGCAAACGTAGATCATACTCTTTTTTCTGGCGCTTCTGAGCCATTTTAAGGTTATCCCGGGCTATCTCATGAGCTTCGTGTAACATTTGCTGTAGCTGTTGGACGAAGGCACTGGCATCTGAAGGGGCATCATCTGTCATCGCAGACACGGGGCATTTGCGCATTATGTCAATGGGCTGTAGCACTTCTCGACCAAGCATCATTATGTTGAGAGTATAACCCGTCTGTCGTCTTACAGTAGATCGTATAGCTCCAGCGATGAAAGGAATACACTTGTCCCAATCTTTCTGTCTGTCATGCTCTTGCAGGTAACACCATATACACGGCAAGACGATATGGGTTATATGTTCAATCCGTCCGTTCGAACATGGTCTATAAGCTGTGGTGCGTGTTTTTGAAATCTCCAGTAGATGTTACAGCTCCTTAAATAGGTTGCTCTCAAAGTTATGACCCTGGTCGGCGTGTAAGAAATATGAACAGCCAAATGTGGTGACGAAACTAAATATAGATCCACGTCAGAAGGTGTGTGCAGCTGCTCAATCCATGATACAACTGTCTTCAGATCAGGTTCCTCCAACTGACGCTCCCTTAGATCTTCCAAAAAGAATGCGTCTAACCAGTTTGACCTTCCGATAACCTGGTCTGTTTGGGGGATACCATCTAGCAGTCCATCTGGACCGTCGCTGTCTGTGTCGCTGCCTGATAGGTCATTATTACTCAGTTGAAGGGCCCTTATGGTTTGAAAAGCCAAAGGAATTGCATCGTCAATAGCTTGTTCAAATTGAGACCATTGCTGCTGAAGCTTGGTACAATATTTGCACCCACTACATGGTAATGAACTAAGAGATTGGCCAACTTTATAATAGTGGCAAGGTGACGAATCACTTGTAACTCGTGATAGACCATCAGCATTAGAGTGCTGTTTACCGGACCTGTACTGCATCATCATATTATATTGGGACAGTTCTTCTAGCCATCTAGCTAGTTGTCCTTCGATGTGCTTGAAACTGAGCAGCCAAGTGAGACTGTGATGGTCAGTCCGCACAATAAATGACCGTCCTAGCAAGTACACAAGGTACTGCCTAGTAAATGCTACCACGGCTAGCAACTCTGCGTGTAACACAATATTTACGAGCCGGTGTCAACGTTCAGCTCACAAAACCAATAAGCACCTCTTCGCATTCTGAATTTGGAATAACTCTGCACCAATAGCAACCTCTAAAGCATCAGTATCCAGTATGAAGGTACCATCCGGTGTCAGATAACCTAACACTGTAGGGTTCGCCATAGCACCCTGAAGTGTTTCAAAAGCTACCTGATGCTCTAGAGTCCAGTCATACTCTACTTTGGAACTGGTAAGTGAAGGGAGAGGAGCAGAAATGCTAGCAAAACCCTGTATGTGCTCTCGGTGGTAATTCATGAACCCTAGGAAAGATTCCAGCTCTTTCCTGGTCTTAGTTACACGCCAATTAGCGATGCTTTCCATATTGTTTGGCTAAACAGCGCTTCCCCTATCACTCACCAACTTACTTAAGAAACAGAGTTCTGTATGGATCAAATTACACTTCTTAGGTTTAAATTTAAGGTTATGTGACAGGAATCGGGAAAGGACAGCCTTCAAGTTGGTCATATGACTGTCAAAGTCAGTCCCTGTCACTACCACGACATCTAAATACGCAAGACACTCGCACCAGTTAAGACCTTGCAACACCAGCTGAACGACCCTCTGAAAGGTCCTGTGTCAACCTTATGTCTTATCCTCTAGAACAAACCTAAATCAAGATCATCTTTTGCAAATGCATCCTGATACTCGATTAACATGGATTTAACTTGCAAAGACTGCGTCTCTGATAAGCCAGATGTCGACCTCTCATACAGATCCTGTAAGAACACAGGGATGTCCACCTCAGTGGCTGTAGAAGTCTGTAAACCATCCTGGTTTAGGGGGTTACCAGCAAGTTGAAATTCTGTTCCAGGGTCTAAAACCTCCTCAATTTCTGTGACAATACCAAGGTTGTGGTCTTGTTCCAGAGTAATATATTGGGCCGACATGTTCCTTAACAAAATGTTGAAAATGCCAAGTGCAATTGTGACTGGCTCAACACTCTCCACAGGGATAATATTGTCTTTAACTTCACCTTTCAATGAAATAGACTCCATCTTCTTTAAAGGGTAAGGTAATTTCTTTGCAATGAAATTGCCAATTACTGTCACTTGTGCTGCAGTGTCCACTACTGCATCAACGGAAACACCATTTACTTTAATGGGAATGACTAGCATTATTGGGTCACGATTAAACATCATATGATCGCACAGCCGAAGATCTCAGTGAAGCAGAAGGTGATGGTGACCATGTACCCATCGGCTCCAGACACTCACAGGAAAAATGGCCCTCTAAATTGCAATTAAAGCACTTTCCCGATCTGAGAGGAGGAGAAGGGGAATGCGATGGAACAACCTTCCCTCTTGGAGGAGAATGACCTCGACCGAATTGACCAGATATAAGATTCAAAATCTTAGCAACATCTACCTTCATCTCTGCCATATCCTTCCTAAGTCCTTCGACATCTTTCTCTAATTTATCTATCCTGCTTGGAGCCGTTATGCCTCTCAACTGCTCAGGATTATCTGCCTCCATCACACCAGAAGCATCATCCGGAAAACGGACCTTTTGAACTTCAGGTCTTCTGGAACCAATGATTAATCATTTGCACAGCCTCCTCCAGGGTGCTTGGATCTTTATCCATCGCTATCAGAGCGGCTCATTTACGCTCAACACCACGTAGGAATGCATCAATGGCAATTGCCTCGCCAAAACTCTCTGAGGCATCAGGGTAGCCATCTAAAGTGAGCTCCTGAATCGTATCTGCAAATTCTTCTAAAGAGTTACCCTCTTGTCGAATGTCTTGCATTTTTTTCCTGATGATGTAGGGCAGATCTTTCTTCCCGAATTGCGACGATAATTTGCCACATAAACTGACGTAATCATTCTGGACTTGCACAGAACAGATGCAGTAAAACTATAAGGCCTTGTCCCTTAAAGCTGAGATGAGCATGTCTAATTTATATGTATCAGACCAATGGTACCTTGAAGCAGTATGCTCAAACGGTATGAAAAATGGTTTCCACTCACATTTTCCATCACAAGTTGACATTTTAGGTGGAGGAGGACCATCAGAGTAGCTTCCACGACCTGGTGACGACATTCTAGAGTCATTATACGAAGAGCCATCCACGTAGCCTCTACGAACTGGTGATGACGTCCTAGTGTTATGGTCAGAAACTGATCTCAACTCCCTCTTAGGCTCTCTAGAGGTATATAACCCCTAGGAGCCGTTAACTAGGGTCTGATCACCCCTTTGTCGACTAGTTGAGTTAAGGAGTGCCTTGGATTTGATACCTTGAGGTAGCAGTTCCATGTTCAGTCTAGCTACTTGCTCTTCCAGGGATTCTTTCCTTGGGTGCGAGTCGACCCCAGCAACAGCACCTTCATCATTGATGTCAAATACGACGTCCCCAGCATGGAGCAATTATTCAAGGACAGTAGCTGTGGCAGGCAGATCAGGATCTGCCTTAATGTCGGCCAGAGATATGGAACGTCCTCTGGACTCACGGAAACTCACTATGCCAGCAGCTCGAATTTTACCAATATTATGGAGTGCACCAAGTTCCTCCACGGTTGCAGTGTTAATACACAAAGGTTTCGGCATTATGGGTCACTTGTTGATTTATACCAAGGAAGCGAAATTAATATTCAATAAAAAAGTAATATCGCTTACTGAAATAAGTTATGAGCATATGCTTACTGAAAAATATAACTCACTGAGTAGTGATGGTGGTGCAACTCTGGAGAACGTCTAAATGAATCTTCTGAAGCCAGACCAGATTCAGTAGCGTACCTGCATGCAAGCCATCCTTCAGAAACTCGAAAGTATAATGATAATGGATGCGTTTACGTGCACTAGATTATTTTTGGGGGTATTAACTCCACACTGCATTTGATGGTGTGTACACCAATATCTGCATTGATTTTCTCAATCCTATCATTAAGAAGAGAGAGTTGGTCATGCAGTTGCAGCGCGTGGTCTTTGAAGGAACGGATTCAAATGGTGCAGTTGCTCATTATAAAGGGCCAGCGAATACTCCGGAATATCGATAAACTTCACCGTTTGGCCGTAACACCTTACTATGTCTATCGCACAGTGATAGTGTTGGTAAATACGGTCTACCGCGAGTTCATCATCGGCCATCCTTAAATAGACAAAACCGTCGCCTCATTTCTCGGTAAGGTCGCAGGTTTCGGTCCAGATATAGAAAACGATATGGTGAAATTTCTGAACGGTGTTGGCTACTCTCGACTGCAAAATATTAACCAGGTCTGTGTAGTCCCACCGCTTTTACACCAATACTCAACAAACCCAGTTTGAGCAGCCCTTTTCAAAATGAAACCTTTACTTGTACCCAACAAAATTGCCTTGTGGGTAAAGGATTGATCCACAGAAAACGGGGGACGAGCCAAAAACTCCTCAGATTTAACTTGAAAAGAAGGCATAAGCTGAGTAGTGTTTTAATGGAGTCTAGCAATGTGATAATGAACTTTTTAAAATTAACAATAACAAGAAAAAACAAATAATGTTCAGTGTAATTAGTAAACCTAATACTACAGTTGAAACATATTTGTTGATTAGATGGGAGACTACCTTCTAATGTTTAAAAAGTTAATAATAATAATGATAATAATAATAACAACAACAACAGTGACAGTGATCTATATCACTTCTTTATTTCAGATAATTCTGAAATAAACAATGAAATTTAACTGTAATTACCGTATAGAGAAATGTAAAAAATCTGACTGTTAAACTACAGATCAGAATCGCGGTTTCCTACATATGACACCGAAGCCAACTAACAATAACAATCCAGAAACTATAGGGTTGTCATTCCATGGAGTACTGACATAGATGATAGAAACTTAGCACGAAAATATACATCAATTCGTTACAGTTCAAATAAATAACATTGAATCTTGAATCTATGATGTATATGACGTATGTATGTAAGGTATATTAATCTATATACCGAACATTTGCATGCTATGGTATAAATAAAAAATATATATTTAACTGGAACTCACCTATCATCCGTGATTATTAGATAATAAAAAACTATAACAAAATCAAAATGGCGGCCAGAGTCTGTCAAATTGACGCCCGGGCACGACTAAAGTAGTCCTTATATTTCCAAGAATTCTACCTTTTTTAACAGCAAAATCGTGAGTAGAATTTAGAAATAACTAACAATAGTTTTTTAATTTAGGGCCCAAAGTTCTCCTGACACCATTTGTAGGCCAAGTACCTCCTACGTGGAACCGCTCAGCATATGGCGGATGTTAGTCTCTATTCACCGGACAAGGAAGCCTACGAGATGCTGAATGGTACTGTTGTTGGTGGTCCCAGCATCGTGTTCACCAGATACCATGAGGCCGGTGTGACTCGAATCCTCCAGAGTGAGCGTGTCTGCCAACGTCTACTCGGCTACAACGCAAATGCTCTGTACCTGTCAACGATGGCCAAAGAGATGCCATGTGGTAAGGAGAAAGTGCACCATTGGTCCGGTGCCAGTGGGTTAGCAAGTTTTAAGGAAGCTCTCCTAGCAGACAGCTGGTTTGGGTTTGCTGAGGTGGATATAGAGGTCCCCAAGGCTCTGTGGGAAAAATTCGAGGAAATGCCTCCTCACTTCTATAACCGCGAGATCCCGATAGCGGCAATCACGTCTGAGATGCTGACATATCTAGGGCGTACAGGGAGGAAGCGGTCCACCACCCAGAAGTTGGTCGGTGCCCTCTCTGGCAAGAAGCGGCTGCTGTACACCCCAACCTTCAAGTGGTATATAACCCATGGTCTGGAGATCACTGCTGTATACCGCACCATAGACTATGAGGCCAAGCACCTATACAAGTGGTTTGTGGAGAATGTTATGGAGGCCCGCCACTCGGGAGATGTAGATAAGAGCAAGGCGCTCTTGGCCGATCTCTTCAAACACCCCGGGAACAGTGCCTTCGGGAAGCTCATTGAGGCCCTAGAACGTCATAACAACACCAGCTTCATGAAGGATGAACGCGTGGTGGACAAGGCCCTGCGTAGTACATGGTTCGAAGATCTCGAGGAGATCAGTGAGTCATACGTGCTCCAGAGTCGTAAGCCAAGAATCACAATTCGAAGGCCCTTCCAGGTGGGGATAGCCATTTATGAGCTCGCGAAGCTGCAAATGCTGGAGTTCTACTATGACTTCCTCGATCGCTACGTAGCTCGTGACAGCTTTGAGTACCTGCAAAAGGACACTGACTCCGTGTATATCACCATAGCAGGCTCCAACCTCGATGACGTTATTCGCCCTGAGGTGCGAGCAGAGTACCAGGCTTATAAGCGGGACTGTCTAGCTTGGGACAAATGGTCTGGACGGACTCTGGGACTGTTCAAACTCGAGTTCGAAGGCTCTCGTGGCATCGCTCTCTGCTCCAAATGCTACTACGTGGATAGCGCAGCTGCATGTAAGTGCTCGGCTAAAGGAATGTCAAAGTGGCAGAATGAGGTCTCTTGGCAGAGGTTCTACAGCGCCCTACATGGCAGGGTGGTTAGAGCTAAAAACCTAGGCTAGGCATGCGTAACTCAGGTATGGTGACATATGCGCAGGAAAGACTCGGACTCTATGCTTACTATGATAAGCGCCATGTGCTGCCAGATGGGGTCCATACCGAGCCCATTGTGTATCATGTTAGCACCCTAGGGGTGGTAGCTGTGTGTTTTAAGGGACTAGCTGAAGCTCTTCTATGACAAATGGTCGCCTAGGCACTCCATGCTGGCGTGCCAGGTAGTACAGTCTAGGCCGCCCCTCCGCCTCCACATACCTGTCAAGCATGTGAACATCTATTGACCAGTTAGGATCTGTTGCACGCCATCGACCACCTTCCAGTCCACCAGGCTCATACAGGTACCGCACCAGAGCATCAGGTGGTAGGCACTTCTCTCCCTTGTTCGCTCCTCTAGAGCTGTGACCAGCAGAGTGTCTGATAGCCTCTACTGGCCTCTTCCCGATTAGCCTAGTCACCTCGACATTGGATCTCTCCACCACAGCAGGCAGCCCTCTCACCCATACTGTCGAACGTTCACTCGGCTCGGCCATTTTCTGGGCGTATTGGTGTGGGAACAGTCTCGCTGCCAGTGTCCGATTCCACCACTCAACGATAGCCTGGGCACGGTGATGCCCTACCTCGCCTCGCCTAACTGCCACACCGTGTTTCCACATGAGGGCTGCTGTCTTCCCTATTAACTCCTTACCCTCATCCACCTGCAACAATTCCGGCCACTGGAGGGGATTTTCCGAAGCCTCGTAGACACCCTGGAATGCCTGGGCCACCTGGCCAGCTGACTTGTCTGTGAGCGGTACTGCCGCCTTGTACCTGCTGGCGACATCGACGATGGTGAGGGCATACTTGTAGGTCTTATGACCAACCGAGTCATGTGGAAGGAATAGAACATCTGCCTGATGAACTCTGTTTGGGACAGTTTCCTCGAAATGGGCATGCTTGATGTGCCATGGACGAGGTCTCTATATCTGCCACATCGCCTGGCGGCTGAGCCACTGTCTCCAATGTGAAGTTGTGGCCCTTCCGACGTGCGGCCTCGAGTGGTTGAGGTGGCTCATGGTAATATCCACCAGGCTGATATTAGAGTTCCTCAAGAAAGACGGTTGATAAACTTCCGGATTTCATCACTGACGTCCACTCCCGTCCTGTCATGCATGGTCTGGGTGAACTCTAAACATTCATTCGACCATCACTGAAGACCTCCTCAAACACCTCCATACACTGGCGTCTAATCTCTGCTGGATCCTCACTGAACAGTAGTTTATCGACCAACCCTCGGAAGTTAAGGGACTTGACCAGGTCGTACAGAGACGCCATCCTTATATAGTATGGCGTAAATGTTCGGTGGACCAGATGGCCATGAGCGCTATGGCAATGTACGGTAGCCAAGGGCCCGTGACTCCAAAGAATGTACCTACTTCTGAGGCGATGGCTGGTATGGCTTCAGAAATCTACTCCACTCCATGCAGAGCATTGTTGGCGATGTTGCAGACTGTCTCGCCAGCCTTCATTGTGAACAGAGCGATCAGAGCCCCAACTGCTGCCAGCGGACTGGTGGAACCTTTTACGTAAGTGTGATAGATTCCTTTCGCTCTGTGCAATAACTTGTGGGATTCAGGCGCCACCTCTGCTACATCATTATACTCACCAGCGGTCTCTGCTACATCGTAGTCATCTCCATCATAATCATCCTCCTCATCATAGTCCTCCTCATGGTCCTCGTCATCTATATCCTCGACTGGATCAGCCTCTGGTTCATACATTGCTCTGGGGATCTGTCGCTGGGGCAGCTATATAGTAGCTTTAAACTGCAGTCTATAGCATGGCCCCGCAATCTTTTGTGAAAGCGTGTTTTCCTTAGCGAACTTGAGACTCAGCTTCGCAGACAAGAAGGTGGCAGAAGTCGAGCGTAAACGTCACAGCCAGGCGATGGGGAAGCTGTCTAAGGAGAAGTTTGAGCACAGCAAAGCACTCGAGCATATGCACCGGAGGGAGGCACGCTGACCATTGGTGGTGATGGGGTGGAGCTGCTCACAGACCTCAAGGATGTGTCGAAGGAGTGCCTGGGTCGCAACATAGATGGCCACCAGATCGTGTTTCGGTACGATTTCCCGAAGAGGAAGTACATCCTCGAGCAGTTGATTGAGCTCTCAGATACAGAGGTGGCAGACATCAACACCCTAAATAACGACCTCAGATTTCATCTGGTCAAACCCTGTTCGAGCGGTACCCTGCCGATGGCACATGGTGGCCTGCTATTGACCCTGGCAAAAAACCTGCAGTTCATATTTGAGAAGAATGAAGTGTGGTACCGCGCTGGACCTGCGGGCGACTGGCAAACATGGTTGCCCCTATATAGCTCTCCCGCAGTCATTGACATAGAGGTTACACCCCTCTCCACTGTTGTGAAAAAGGATCGGACAGTTCGAAAGCACTACAATCGGAAATCATCCTTCCTCACCTACAAAGGTGAAGCTGTATCCCTGACGAGGGTGGGTCACTGGATTGGGGTTACAGGTGGAAAGCTCCTGCTGCGTCGTCGATTCGATGGACCAGACGAAGCTGTTAACCTCCAGGAGGTCACCCTACGGGTAGATGGTGTGTCACATGTCTCCAAAGTCAAAGGTGCTGTTAAACTGCTTCAGCGAGTCGGACTCACTAGCCCGCAAATGTCTCATATAGTCCTAGATCTACATTCTTAGCCGGCGGCAGAGTGAAGCAGCTAGCCCTTGCCCCTAAGGGGATGACGATCACTATCGATCCGGATGGAACAGGTCTCGATCTGGCACAGATATTTCTCGAGGGGTTCACTCTGTTCAGTTTAACTCTTCATATATAGCCATGATTGTCATCATACTGCTCGTGCTGGCGTCTACAGCAGTGGCACAGGGCGCTGAGACTGCCATGATATTGGATGCCAAGTGGGCCCACTTCCGGGATGCCCCCCCCCCCCCCAGTACAATCCTTGGCCCTACCCCTTGCCGAGAAACATTTACGACCGCTTTCACTCACGTAAAGAGATCTAGTCTGTCTGCCACTTCTATGGGGTGGAGAGGGTAGGCCGTGGTTGTCTGCTGGAGACCCCTGCTCAGCACCAGATTATCTGCATAACATGTGAACATGCCAGAGTCTGCCGTGGTTCAAATGCTAATCACGTTAGCCTCCTCCCAGGTGAGCGTTGTCAAGGTAGGTTGAAGCCCCTATGGGTGGTCCCATCTTGCCGATGTGACTCTGGCAGAGACCACGTGTTTGTTTGAGCCTACGCAGAATAGAGAGAGAGGCTGGCCCTGTGGTTGATGGCGATCAGTGGTGTCTATCACTGTGGAGGCTTGTCTCTAAATGGGCGTTCAGACCCTGGTAGTAGTATTGTGATACTACCTCCCTGGCAGCCGTTCGGCGATCCGTGGTGGGCCCCGCAACCTATGCCCCAGGGATTGAGAGGGCGGTGGGCCACGGATCGCCGAACGGCGGCCAGTTGAGGGAGGTGGTATCATTTTGACCCCGACACTACTACTGCGATTATGATTTGCGTAAGCGCTCTGCTTCGATGAGCACTGTTCATCCTGTTAGTTGTCATAGGCGAGGTTATAATATTAATTACAATAATCTTTACGTGGCTTAGACTGCAAATAGAAGGAACCAGTTGTGCCATCCATTGCTAGCTAAACTTCACCAACGCTTTGCTGATGTTGAATTCCCCCAAATCCCAATATCAAGGCACCTACACATTAACCCCTCTTGTATCAATAGCGCCTCAAAGCGCTGAAATTACTACTTGGTATATCAATTAAACATTTTGATGGCCAATATTTTTCAAGATATTTTAATTTGAGAAAACTATTTTTGTAAATCTACCACTGAATCTTTTCGCCAGCTTGATCATGTAAGTTTTACTTAGCCGTTGTCTCTCTGCAGCCGAGAGAATGGTATTTTTGAAAATATACCACTCGAATGACTGGCTCTGTTACCGAGCCAGTCATTCTAGTGGTAAATAAAAAAAATACTCTTCCCTAGGCCTTTCAAATAGTCATGTCTGAAGAGCACTGCAAAGTAGTTTTTGTCGACCATTAAAGGGTTAAGTTGAGACAAGCGAGGTTAAGCTGTTGAATATTTTGAAACTAATGTGACAGTCAAATTAGATTCAAATATTCAACATACTGTTTACTAATTAGTAAAGACATATAATTCGAACAATTGACGGACTATTCAATATTCATGACGGAGATAGATACATCATTCATTAGGTATTTTGAATGTGACGTCAGGCTACACGTGGCGTGGTTGATTATGGCATCATATACTTGAGCGGTAGACCATATCTATCCATTAGATCTTTGCCTATCTACTTCCAATACCGGTCAACTAAGAGGTATGTTTCGTGTGAATATGTGTGTGCGTATGTGCATGGCCTAAGCGTGTATGTAGGTAGGTTATATGACGTCGCCCGGGCGTGTGTTGCTAGACTCCAAATTAGCGGACGCGGTGAGTGAATTAAGGAATTATTTGCTGTCTAGACAGGTGACATAATCGTGTTTTACGTTTGGGGACACTATAATTTCATGCCGTCAATGGTAGCTTGTTTTCAATCTATTTTAGCCAGCTCTCAATGGTATGACCATTGTATTATCCTCATATGCCGTTGTCACGGCCTGAGTGTAATACGGAAAATACGATTAATATAATTACTTGGTTACTTACAAATGCCGACATTGAAAGTAACCACTCTAGCCACTATTGTGATTCAGCAGGTACCTGAATGTAGGCAACATTTGAGCTCTTGACCGGGTTATTGCTATTTTACTTTGCTCAATATCTGGGGAGGTTTTTCTGAAGACTCTACCTAAGCGCAATGACATGGCCTCTCAACCATGGCCCACCGACTCATTTATACAATGCTGAGGATCATGTCGTTGAATATTGTAGATATATAATGGCCGTATTCGACTGGGCGAAAACTTAGTACGTTGGTTCTGTAGATAATTTTTTTTACTCGACTAGTATTTCCCAGAAAAAATAGAGCACGAAACCGGATCCAAAGGGTTTCGTTAAGTAGGTCACGTGAAGAAAAATATGAAAACGCGGGATTTAGGAGCTGAGCTCTACTATTTTTTGGTCAAGATTGTAAAATTTAGGTGACATCGCGTTTCTGAACCTTCCACTCTGATAGGTTTTATTTCTTCATTCGATTGGTACGATTGCATAGAGCACATTTTGGCCACTGCGCAAGTGGGTGAAGCCTAAATGTACTCTACGGAAAAGTTCCAGTCGAATACAGCCATTGTTATTTAGTTAAACAAACAGACGATGTTTGCAAGCCATTTCTAAATTTACCGGAAGTGTTTAGTCCACATTATCATCCAAGTAATCAATTGACATGTTTTGACAAATGCATCTGCGTCCAGAACAAGCCGACGAACAACCAAGTTCACAACGAGAGCACCTGCAGTGCATAGTTCCACATCCCGACTTATAGGTGTATCTCAATAGTTCGAGGGTATTTGGAATAGGCAAAGCTGTCGTACCGATGCTCATCAGTGACCCGGAACTTGTTACCATCAGTAAAAAGGCCATCCACCCAAATATGTTGCCACGAGCATCTGCGGTGATGACGTCCCACAGACTCCGAGTATTCCATCAGATCAGACCGTGGAAGGGGAATGAATATCATGGAGGCAGATGAATGGGGCTGGAAAGTATCTGAAGGAATAGTGACACCAGTACACTCGGACCTGGATCATGCCCCGCAGTCCCTTCTCAAACTAGTGAAATGCACCTATAAGTCGGGCTGTGGAACTTACACTGCGGGTGCAGTTGCCATGGAATTGATTACTTGTCGACTTATTCTGGATACAGAGGCATTTTTTCAAAACATGTCAAATAAAGGACTTGGATGATAATGAGAACTAAACACTGCCGGTGAATGTAGAAATGTTTTTTGCAAACATCCAACTTCAGTATCAACTGTTGGTTTGTGACATCATACAGTGGTTATGGGGTGCAGAAGACGACATCTTTTTCGGTAGATTGGGGCCATGTTCCTGTCTATTCGTAATGTCATATCATACTCAATTGACTGTCATTTTTATTTTATTTGTATTAGAATTTTGATATATGACCTAGGGGACCATACTGAACAGATTCGAGGTGGTTTCATTTCTGTTGCAATTAGTGGTAGGGTCTGTCATATTTGTTTTATTTTGACTGGACTATATGAGCGCCTCTATAAAATCAGGCAAGTGAAGATTTACCCTCCGTAAAATATTATTATTATTATTATTATTATTATTATTATTATTATTATTGCCGTGGCCTGTATTGTGAATATGTGATTGGCATACATATTAGAAACTAGAAGTACAACTTCGAATCAATTGGAAATCCTTAGCAATTAACAATGTTACCTCTTGTGAGATTGCACATCTCAATCATCATTATCATGGCAGACCTCCTCCCACCAAGACCCCCCCCTCTCCGCCCACCCCACCCCTGGTCTCGCATCCTCTGTTTCGTGGGTCATTAGAGCCTGGCACCGAATGGCCTCGCGAGACGCTGGCTCGTTGCTAAACTAATTTGACGTGTAGAAATGGAGATTCGGTTTTCTGGCAAGAAACGGATGGGAAGCTTAACAGTGACCTAGTACAGAAACAAACCGCCTGTCCAATTAGTGAGTATGCGATTCCACTCTGTTTCTAGATACAAACGCTCGTAGAAATTCGAATAGGATGCGTAAATAATCGGTTTGTCATACCGCGTATCAAGTGAGCTTATTGCGATGTCTAACTTAGTCATCGAATGTAGATTAGTAACAATAAATGTCAGCTTCACTGGCTCAAGACGTCCCGAGCTTAATCATATTGCTAGGCCTATTAGTTCTGAGATCCGATTATTATAATTTCATCTAGGCGCATATAGAAGGTATTTATCGTTAAGAACAGAGACGAAGAATGGTGTTGCTGCCATACAAACAGCAACAGCCTTCTACAAATTTGTTTCGAAATTTGGTATTAATATACCTTCTCCCATCATCATTAAAATCTTACATTTTCCCTTAGTAACATAGTTGCTGAAAGAGATGACTACGTATCAATAACGATCAAGACTTTGCCCAGTGATAATCAGTTGCTCCAAACGTCTGACACCCAGTTAGACAAAACTCGTAGGCGTCTATTAGCGTATGAACATGAGCCGTAAATGAGGTAATGTCGTGTTTAGCTTCCAGACATCACGTGATGGGCATGGCACACCAATAGCTTTCATTCATTTTCTGTGCCAAGAAACAAATGGTGGGGGGGGGGGGGGAATTAAACTAAAATTAACGTTTCCAGATATCCCAGACAGAAATATCTACAGATATTGAAGGGTTGGAATATTCACGCATTTCATAGTGTGATGAGTTTCAGAATATTAACAAACATTCCACTTCCAAATATTGGATGGTAGCGCTCTGTCTTAATATCCCGAGTTAGTGCTGCTACGACTCCATCTCAGTGATAAGATAAAGCTAATATTGACCTCTCCTGATGTATAGAGATATTTATTGAATGAAAGAATCCAGTTTCTCAGTCAATCATGTGACGTCAAATTCAAGTGCGTAACGTATGTGATGACGTAATACTCAATTACGTCACGAATGCTTAATTGATGACGGACTAAACGTTGCTGTACGAATTGTAATTTATTTACTATGTAATAAACATGTTGTTGAATATTTTGAAACTACTATGAATGGGCACAGTTGCTGCCATAGGCAGAAACAGCACTCAGTCAAATTAGTTTCAAAATATTCAACATGCTTACCTGTATAGACTTCTGGGAATTAATAATAAGGGAGCTCAGTGATCGATCGATCCCAACACGTGGGGGGGGGGAGTGTGGGTGGAGCTTATTTAGGGATTGGGGGGGGGGAGCATAGCTAAAATTGTGCCGCCTGACCTAGTCACAGTTGACGAGCATGCATTGACACTAAACAACAACAACAACAACAACAACAACAACAACAACAACAACAACAACAACAGCAACAACAACAACAACAACACTGTGCATAGATTATAATACTGAGTTCCAATTTTTGACTGACAAATTTGGACTCGTTTGAAATTCTGTACTAAATTGTTCCATAATCTTTCGGTGACATCGCTCATCCATGCTATGTTAATGTAGGAATGAAGAGCAGGTGTTAAGTGGCATATGTGAGTAGAAGTACGACGTCCTGGTCGTAAATCGAAATGTTCTACAGGGTTGTGACGTCATCCCATTTGCATATTAAGCCACGCCCAATGTCCATATATGGTCCCTGGGGTGTGGCCTAATATTTTCATAGATTTTTAAAGGTCACACTCCCATGACCGTTTATTGGTATGGGGGCGCTGCCTAATATGCAAATGACATTACGTCACTACCATCCAGAGCAACCAATCAGATTTGCGACCAGCGCTTCACAGACATTTGGAATGTAGATCTACTGATGATTGACAGGTGTACAGAGGCATGGCCAAACGAGGCTACGTGACCATCTGCTCTCAACTAATTGGAATTGCACCTATATCACAGCAGCCATTCGGAATGTAGATCTACCGATGATTGGCAGGTGTGGCGACGTGTGAAATGACGAGGAGTGGGCGGGGGTTAGGGGTGTGTGCATAGATCTATTGTTCCATGGATGAAGAGACGACGGGAATTTGGGGGAGTGTTGTTGAATAAGCTCAGTACATAGTAGGTATATTGTTACTGAATGAATAGTACACCTAATCTCGAAGGTCTTAACAATCAATCCATATGCAGTTAATGGATTCTTCAGTTGATTCCTTAGATGGATTGTTCGTGATTGTAGAGATAATAGGAAGGTAAATCCCAACACAATGGATGCTGTGGGGGTTGGTGCTGGACAGGCTGGGAGGTGTGAAATGCAGACGAGTTCTAACAGGTTTAGACATGTTTGTTCCTTGCTGAAGAGACAATAGGAACGGTTGAGTGCCAATATGGCTATTGTTCCTGAACGAAGATCGTACCTAAGTACTAAACTCCTGAACATCCATGTGTAATTAATCAATTCTTCAGTACATAGATCTATTGCTACTGCCCGAAGAGACAATTGACCGGTCAAGCCAAACACAGTGATGTGGGTGTTGGGGAGGACAGGTGGTGTGGAATGAGGACAGGTTATAGCATTTTCAAATATGTTCGTTCCTGGCTGAAGAGACAGTTGCAAGGTGGATCCAAACACAGGCATGGGGGTCAGGAGGATGAGTGGCGTGGAATGTGGACAAGGCAATGAATCAATCAGTGATATTACTGGCTGGTCTGAGACTATCACTCATAGCAAATGTATAGTAAATATCGTCAGGCGTATGCGCATGCACACAGTCATAAGGTCGTACGCGTGGGCGTGCATATACGCGGGCATGCGAGCGTGCATGTGTGCAGCGCTGTATCTAAAATCACTACTGAACCGTATTTTGACACAAATCCTAACACAGCATGTACAGGTGTATGTGTGCGAGTCTCTGCGTGATATGGCAGCAACAGTGCTTAGTTTCAAAACAGTTAACAGAATGTTTATTAAATGGTAAAACATACAATTTGTACAACTCATGGCCTATTCCAGGTTCATTACTCTCCCCCGCCCCCTCTCTCTCTCTCTCTCTCTCTCTCTCTCTCTCTCTCTCTCTCTCTCGTTCTCTCTCTCTCTCTCTCTCTCTCTCTCTCTCTCTCTCTCTCTCTCTCTCTCAGTTATTATTGTGATGTCCGTCTGATTTCATTATGTAAAGTCATATTATATCTAAATGAGAATCTGTGAAACATGGCTATTTCTGAAATTGGTATAAACCCTTATTATTTTTCCCCCACAAAACTATATTTATATAACTGATATTTTATGGCTGGGACTCGTTTAATCTAATTAGATAAAGGTATATTGTCACTTGTCTCAGCAAAGACATAAGAAAGCATTTGAAACAATGGACCTTTCCATTTTAGCTATGCCCCGCCCATCACTAGCTAAGCTCCACCCACACCTCGCCGTGTTGGGATTGATCGATCACCAATTTCACTTTCAAAATAAATACCAAAAGTGTATCATGAATTTTCAAATGAAGTGTTTGGAATTCAATAGAGCAAGATGAATAGATAGACGAAGATGAAGTAGTCAATACGAAACAGGAATAAAGCAGACTTTGGTCCATCTATAAGACCAGCATGTTGATTTCCAAGTAACATATAGGTGGTGCGTGTTGGAAATTAATTTATATACTTTGAATCCTGAATCCCTAGAGTTCCAAGCTGAAGGTTAAGCAGTTGAAAATTTTGAAACTAATCAGAATTTGTGCCCAGCGTCCAGTAAAATTAGTTTCAAAATGTTCAACAGAATGTTTATTTAATAATAAATCCATCAAAAAGATACAATTCGCTCAGTTGACGGAATCTTAATAAATGTTCATGACTGAGCAACATGCATCATTCATTACACATCGTGATTCTAACGTTAGGCTCCCCCTATCCTAGATGTGATAGGGTATAATTTATTAGGACGTCATATACTTGAGTGACAGATCGGATTTCTCCATTGTGATATGCCAATAGGACGCATGGAATACCAGAATAGTGTAACAGCACACAGTCAAATTGGTTTCAAAATATTGAACAGCTCACCAGTATAACTAGCTTGATATCGAGGTTCTGGGAATTCAATGTTCGATCGATCCCAACACGGGCAAAGCGTGGACGTAGTTTACATAGAAATGGGCGTGACATAACTAAAGGTCCATTGCCTACACGAATGTGTGAGTTTATTATTTGCATGTTTTAAAAGACCTTTCCAGTTGTGGCTTTGCCCCGTCCATCTCTAGTGAAGCTCCACCCACACCTCGATCTCGATCGTGTGGGGATCGATCGCTCCCAAACCGTGCCGACTATTAATTTCCAGAATACTATGCACGTTAGCTGTTAAATACTTTGAGACTAATTTGACTGGGTGATGTTGTTGCCTATGGCAGCGATAGCTCCCAGTCAAACTTGCTTTAAAATATTCAACAAAATGTTTATGAAAAGGTAAATACATACAATTCATACAACGCGTCGGACTATTAAGCGTTAAAGACGGACTTTATCGAATCACTCATGATGACGTTATCATACACGCCACGTAGGTGATTATGACGTTATATGATCGATAGATAAACTTGGAAAGGTCCATTATTATTATTAATTTATATAATTAGATAAGAAAACCGCAATGTTGTTTTTTAACCGCATGCCACTATGCCTTCAAAATAATAAGTTATAGAAGTGATGCCCCTATTTGTGTTTGTATACAGTTCACACTGTTTACATGTAGTGGCTCTAATATTGCGAATTGTTGATCAAAGCACTTATCAAAAACAACCAGCAAGCTAAATAATGAATACCACGAAGAGAATGAACGTGGTATCTCGTTCATGTTTCATTCAGTAACAGATTTCAACAAAAATTACTTCTAAATCATATTATTCACGTCTTTTAAGCAGAGATTTCACGACAAGTTGGTTGGCTCAACACTACACCTATTAATAACAATACAGTATGTATGTATGTATGTATGTATGTATGTATGCATGTATGTATGTATTTTTATTTTATTGACGCACTGGCAACGCGCGGCTTCAATTTCTGTGTGCTAACCAGCCGGCAGTCATGCACCCATTAGTTTAATTTGTTGATCACCATCTCCTGGTCGGGGGATCGAAACGCCATACTGCAACTCCGCATGGCATCAGCAACCAGGCATCTTTCCACTGGACCACCGCACCAAGACTAATAAGTCTAGGTTTAGCCGACCAGCTTTCACATGTCTGATATACTCACACACTGACGATTCATATGGGACTATCTGTGGATGCACCTGCCACGATTTAATCCTCGGCTTTTAAGCCTATTGTACTCTGACTCCATCACGGCTCTGGCAGAATGTGTATTTTTTATTTTATTTACGCACTGGCAACATGCGGCTTCATTTTCCGCATGCTAACCAACCGACAGCCATGCACCCATTAGTCTGGGCGCTGTTGCTGCCTCAAAATATTCAAAAGCTTTCCCTGTATAGTGCTTTGGAAACTGATAGTCAAGAAGCTCAGTGATCGATCGATCCCAACACGAGCGAGTTGTGGGCGGAGATTAACTAGGGATGGGCGGGGCATAGCTAAACCTGGAAACGTCCATTTAATTGAAAACACGTGTGGCATCCACATGGTTGAATGATTCGTGAATTTTATGGCGTGGAATAATTATGACTTTAAACGAGATTTAACATAAATAGAGTTTCCGAAAATCATTTTAATTTTGGAATATGATAAAATCTTTTATGTTTGTGTTATTTATTGAAATCTAATTCTCGATTGCGATCCCCTTTAAGGAGCACCATGACAGAATTCTTATCTAGTTATATAAATAAACAATATTAATAAATAGCATGCAGTTAATAAGCTCTCACTTACTTGTGGATAATTGGTCTCGAGACATACAATGTTGATTCTGTATATAAACTCACGCGAGAATGCGATTTGAAGCGAGAGGCTGCGAGTTTGATAGCATTTATGCTTGGTATTATTAAAAAGTGCATGCGCAAAATGTCATACGCTTATAGGGAGTTTTTTAATTGCAGCAATATTTGGGCCTCTTGCGGAATGGACCTTTACACTGTATCTATCCATCGTATGACATCATAATCAACGACGTGACGTGTAGAATGACATCACAACCAATGGCTTCATTATGACGTCAAGAATGACGTAGATAAGCACGTCACGGACACATAATTGTAGACGGACTATGTGTTGTTGTACGAATTGTATGTCTACTATTTAATAAATATCCTGTGAATATTTTGAGACTAATTTTACTGGGCGCTGTTGCTGCCATAGGCAGTAACAATACCCAGTCAAATTAGTTACAAAATAGTTAACAACTTACCTCTATAGTTTTCAGGAAATTTATAGTCAGAGAATTCGGGGATCGATCAATCCCAACGAGGCGAAGTGTGGCTGGAGCTTAGGTAGAGGTGGGCGGGGCATTGTTAACACTGGAAAGGTCTTTTCGGCCCACAATATATCACTTTTACAGGAGATTCCCAATATGCAATGCTTCTTTCCAATATGCAATGTAGCTTCCCAATATGCAACGCATCTTCCGAATATGCAACGCATCTTCCCAATATGCGACGTATCTTCCCAATATGCAACGCATAGCGAAATCACCGGGAATTCACATTATAGTGGAATCTACGCCTCGATGTTATACCAATTAATAGCACTAACGCGATGTGAAATTTGCGCCTAAGCTAAAATACTCATAATATAATGTATGAAAAGTTAAACTTTATCTTAAAAAAAAAGATTATTTTGAATTATAGTAACTGTATACCAATATACCAATAAGCCAGCACAGAATTACATTGTTAGAGAATTTACACAGGGACGGTATTGCATACGCCGCTGTCATGGAAATCAATACACTAGCTTCAACCAGTCAACAGAATATTGATTAAATTATACATTTTGGCTTTCCGGTTCAAAAGAGGAAAACCCATTGAGTCACGTGATATCATCATGCCATAAGATGGTGCAGAATGTATTTTCTTTGCAAGATGGGCATGATTAGTCAATTAGACCTTAGCACTTTGATGGCAAAACTGGTGTTCATGTTTCAACACATTTTGTAGAAGCTGTCGTCCACCTAAATTGGTGAAAAATGTACATCAGTTTCTTTGCTATTGACACAATAAAAATAGAATATTGACATCAGAGTGGTAAGGGTTAAACGGATGTCATTAAGGTACTCAACCATCCATTATTTCATCACGTATGACTCAAGACTCAGGACTCGCGACTCTGGCTATGTTTGACGTCGTAAAAGCATGTTGTCTTGCCTCGGTAGTCACGTTTCTTATTTCGGCGAGAACACCCGATGGGTGTACTGTTCGTATTCTTTTACAAAAACACATTTGGAAAAATTCTTGTTTAAAGACACGGGCCATTAAGCAGTATATGTAGAAAGCGATGGCGTGGTGCAAACCATCAATGGAAACTGCAATTGCTCTTATGCGCCAGTCCCATGTGACGAACTTTTCAGAGTCCTTTATAACCGTGATGACCTTGATCATATTCCCTGGAACTGTAAACAAGAAGAATATTACGGAGGCGACCAACAACAGCTTTACCATCTGATTTTCATGCAGGTTGTGGCGCGAGCGCATTGTTTGAATCACAGATCTATGATGAAGTGTATTCCTAATCTTCTTGTATTTCACCAATGTGAGTAAGCTAAATGTACCGATCAGAAATGAAGGAATAAAGTAAGCAAAACAAACAGCTGTCCAGTGATATGATTCTTTCAAGGATTTGGGAATATTTAGTAATTGGCATCTGTAAATTCCAGGGTCGTCTTTTAGACTCCCATATATAAAGATCGTGCACAAACAGATTGATATTGACAAAAGAAGTACGCTCCTTATAAGCATACATGTCTTTCTCCTAGTTGCGCGTCCTGCATTGGGTATTGCAGTCAGTGTATAATACAACCTGATAGCACTTAAACATACAAGCATCTGACTGGAAAAAACAATACAGATGGATACGATGAATACATATATTTTACAGTAAATTGCGGAATATGTAGGAAGATCGACTTTACAAATGACACGCAGAAATGATCCACCTATATTTATTAACAGATATATCAAGTCACTGATTCCTAAACTAGCTAAATATGGGGCGGCAGGGTTACGGCGCATGCCCTTCCTGCACATCAGTATGATGATCAATGTATTTCCGGGTATGCCTAGCAACAAGACCAAAGTTACAGAAACACTGAGTAGCTTTTCGGCCATGTTTACATCATGAAGCACACGAAGGTCAGATCTCACATTCATACTACCGTTCATTGCTCTGGATTTGTACTGTATGCGTGCACTAATTATCCTTTCACCTAGACAACAATATCGGCACTTTTAGGTCTTGGTAGTCTACTATAAGTAGCCTTGGCTGGCTTCCCGAACAAATACTACCGATTTCTTGTTTGCGAAATCGTGTCAACGCAGCTCGTGACATTCCATAGTTATCCGATGTAAATACACCGAATTATCTTAGAGCTATATGTATATGTGTATCGTGGATCGATTCCGAATGATGAAAAGCATAGACATCTAAGATTTCTTATCGTCACAAAATGGATTCCTATCTATCCAGGCTTTGCAGTTTGGAATAGTACACGAGTAGAAATTAACCATTTGCAACCGGAACTACCAGATGGCCTATCATAAGACGGGCATACACGTATGTTGTTGTTTATTTTGAAACTAATTTGACAGCTACTGATGCCTATAACATCTTCCAGTCACAATAACCTAAAATTCCATCAAATCACTTCATATGTTGTAACTGAACTTTTGTATTTGGTCAATCGGGTCCAAATGGTTACTATGTGATAGAAGCAGTGTTTAACCCTTTAAGCCTTAAAATTCTCAAGGAAACTTCAATTCTCTCGAAGAAAATGTCAATTTGCAGACCAAGAGAAGACTATTATTAATAATTTACCACTGGAATGACTGGCTCGGTTATCGAGCCAGTAATTCCAGTTGTAAATCTTCAATTGAAATTTCTCAAGGCTACTGCAAAGACAATTTTTGGCTGATATGAGTGTTAAATGGTTAATGTCTTTTCAATAGTAGTGAATATTTTAACTTTTCAATTTCACTGCGCGCATGCGATGTGCCTACCCGACTGAAACACGCATGTATCAGAGAGATCTTTATATATCTCCTTCATCCGTTATTCCACATATAGAGGCAAACATCTTCAAAGTCAACACCATCTATTACAGGCTTTTATCCACTCAGTACGGTTGAAGTTATTTGCTAGGCCCGTCACAGACTGATATTCAAACATATTCCGATTAATTATTACATCTCTTATCTCCATTGTTCCGGTCAATTGTTTAGACGAAATATGATCGGCAGGATTACAAGTTCAACGAAAACATTTCACGGTTCATATCTAGGTTGAACGATATTTAGCAAGATAACAGTGCTTGAAAATAAAGATAAACAGTATAGTGTATAATGCCACGGACAGGCCCAGTTCTGAGATGCACCTTGTCGGATTTACCTACTCCGCCGCCCTCGGCTAGTGGATGGGAATTGGATGGTGCTGGTGAAAAATTGAAAACTAGCCCCTCTAAGTAGCAATTTCCTACATATTAAGAGAACGATACGATCCTAATTGTTTTCCTTGCTTATTTTTTACACATCAGTTTAAGCAAATCTAAAAGCAAAGCTAACCGACTCAATGAGACTTGATCAGGTTGCAATATTTAATGTAGAGTCATTGACTTGGTCATTCCAAACGGGATCTGTTTATGACATTCGTCACTTGACAATTACTTGCATGAAAATGATTCACAACCACAAAATTAGAAACCTGTCAAAAACAATAATCTCCGTCATATTCATTCTGATGTTGTTTCCTACATTTTCTGTATACGTTTTTAGCTACGGGAAGCGGCTCAATCAACTGTCATATCCCTCAGTCCGTTGATTGGTCAGTTGGTCAGTCAGAAAAGCTTATTCCAGGCTGTATTCCTAGGAAATTACTGATTCCATTTGTGTCAAAATTTAACACACCGAAGGAAGTTACTGTGTAGAAGGATTTCCAAACTTTGGACGTGATCCGGATTAAAGAACCCATGTTCAAATTCATATATACCATTGTCACATGAACATCTGTTAAGCTGCGTTTACCTGGCACGCAGAATGCGGAAAGCGGGTTGCGGAAACGGAACGTGGAATACACTTCAGATGGCTCTTTACTATTTTCCATCATCCATTTACCTGCACACAGTAAGCGGTATGCGGAACGCGGAACGGCGGGATGCGGAAAAACCGATTGCTCGGTGTAGCGATTTTTCCAGACAGAAAAGATTCCGTTGCGGAATAGAGCAGATGTAAGTTGTAACCTAGCAACGAAACGGTAATCCAAGTAGCTAAAGCTAATGTATCGTCTAAAATTATAAGAACTAATTTGCCAAAAAAATTAGGAAATCAGTAATATTATAATTACATATTGTTAGATTAGGCCAAGGTATCATTTTGAATCTAGTCGTCAGAATCCGCCCATTTTGGATCTACATCTCTCGCCTCCGTACATAAACATTTTGTAATGGTCTCAGTGGAAAGTTAAATGCCAAAGCGTAAAAGAAATGTGTTGTCGCTTTTGAAAGAAATTTGATAGAAAAATCGCAATATCATCAATAAAAATGCAATAAATTAACACAATGATACCGCGTGCGGATAAATGGTGCACGCGATATTTTACCAGCATTCCGCATACCGGCTTTCCGTTTCGTGTTCCGCATTCCGCACCCCGCGTGCCAGGTAAATGCAGCTTTCAACAATTCAGACTCAATAGCAGCAACAGCGACCAGTTATATTAATTTCAGAATGTTCAATGGACTGTTTATTAAATAGTAAATCCATCAAAGAAAATTCGCACACTTAACGGATTATTCAAACTTCCTGAAGGAGTATTCTCTATCTGTTATGACAATTGTGACGCCAGCCTACACGTAACGTAATTGATTATGACGTTATATACTTGAGTGACAGATCGGATTCATCCATATCACAACTGGTCGACCATCATATAAACATGGCAATATTGAGTTGTCAAATATTTGACGTATTGTTGACACATTTCGTTATAATGTTGACCTAAGATTCCATGGATTTCTGTGTAACATCAGCCAATGGAGCTGTATTTGCCAGTCGCTGTGTGAGTTTATTCTCGCCGAGTACTGGAGAATATACACCTGTGCAAAAGTAAAGCACCAGCAAAAGTTAAGCGTTCTATTCTTAACCATTTTATGACGAAGCCGGCCAAACCCGTATCTTTCATAGCATTATTGTCTACCTATGGCTGGCCCTCCTGGAAATGTTGATGCGCTTATGGAAGTTATCGTTGTGGTCATTTTAGGCTTTTCCTGTTAAGCAAGTACAGCTGAGCGGATTTGGTGCTGTTCTCTTCAGTAATTCCAGCTGCAAATTTTCAAAAATAATCTCTTCGCCCACAAATGGAAATTCCTCAAGATCACGACAGACGTTGGTATTTGGCGGCCTTCGTCCTGAACGTGTTAACAATGATAGCCTACATGTGCAGATTAACCCTTTCACGACGAAGCCGGCAAAAACCGGCCTCTGCAGTGGTCTTGGGCAATGTCTATTTGTAGGCCAAGAGAAGACTATTTTCGAAAATTCACCACTGGAATGACTGGCTCGATAACAGAGCCAGTCATTCCAGTGGCAAATTTTCAAAAATAGTCTTCACCTGGCCTGCAAATTGACATTCAATAAGTAAATATTTAAATTTTTTGAATAAATTTAGCCATTAAAGGGTTAAGTACTAGCTCATTTATTCAGTATTTATTTGAAACCTAATGTCCAAGAATTTCACCTTTAAGGCAATCATACAGATAATACTGTTGATTATTCTGAAAGTAATTTAACAGGAACCTGGCGCTGTCAAATGCAGGTGCTCCCAAACAAACTATTTGATAAATATTCAAGTGAATATGTCATGCATTGGGATTGATTTTTTCTCGGATTTGGTTATTCGGATTCAAAGGGTTAAGTAACCATTTGCTTAGAAATAGACCGTAACATTCGTTGATTATATTCTACTTTAACTGACTCCCAATGGTCGCACGCGTCCTATAGGGGTATCTCTGCTCAGTAGGGTATGTACTTTCTAAAACAAAAGTAGCGGGAGATATACACAGACAACGCGGCTCTACTAGGCCGATGCTGGGCCGATACCGGGCCGATACGTTCAGTATCTGAAGGGTATCGGCCCGGCATCAGCCCAGTAAGCTGCCTTGTTTGGGTATGTACAGTTCTTTACAGCGGAGCTTTCAATACATTGCTGAAACGGTATTCTCAGTCAATTATATGACGTCATAATCAACTACGTCACATGTATTCTGACGTCATAATTAATTACGCCATGAATGACGCGATTTAGGCCGGCTGTATTGCTTAATAGTCCGTCAAGTTGTACGCATTGTATGCTTTTACTATTTAATAAGCAATATGTTGAATATTTTGAAACTAATTTGACTTGGTGTTGTTGCTGCCATAGCAACCAGTCAAATTAATTTCAAAATATTCAACAGCTTACTTGTTTTGTTTTAGGGAGTAGCGCCAACATTCAGTAGAAGTACAATTTTAATTATTTGTTCTAAGCCACAAATGGACATTCTCTAAGCCAAAATATGAATTGTCTTCACCCGCGTTGGGATCGATCGATCGCTGCACTCCCTGAATCTCAATTTTCCATACAATTTTTCCTGTAAGACATATTTCGTACAACAACGCTAGGTCCGTCATCAATTATGCGTTCGTGACTAACTTATCTACATCTTCATGACGTCATTGATTATGGCGTCATCCTACACTTCACATAGTTGATTATGATGTCATATTATTGATGGATAAACTGGAATCCTCCATTTTCAGATATATCGGCAACTATTTAGAAATGTTTACTAAGAATAACTGCTACGTAGACGCAAAAGGAATTTAGGAATTTTGGTATTTGTTATATACAGATCCATTACTTCTACACCATATCTATGGCTAACCTCTTTAAACATTGACAATAGCTGGATTAGAAGTAAAACTGAGTAATTGACAATTATACAACTATTGTGGCGGCCATCCTGGATCTATGAAAATTGCACTCTTTCCTCTAAGTTGATGTTCAAGGGCTATTTATATCGTCTTCCCCTGACTTTCCTTAAGTGAATCGTGATAGAATAAATTATGTTGCGGTTGGTGGCATGCTGACCCACTCAGATTTGTTCCTGCTCGATAAGGGAGCAGGGCGAAAGGGCGAGACCCGTGCAATATGGCGATGGTCTGATGGGACGCTGTAGTCATCTAGTCATGTTTTCCGCTTCCGAGGCTGCGCGGAGTTTCCTCTTTATCAGGATGATGGTCTCTCCGTTGGAGACAGGATCGCTCAGATGCTCTAAGCCGCTTCCCGCATTAGCTAGATTGTCTACCCGTTCCTTCCGCGCTGGGCGGGAATCCACAGCACAATTGCAACCCACTTCTTCAGTTAGAGATTTATGAGTATTGTTGAGTTCATCTTTGCACCTGCGCATTTGACCTCCACCTACTGGAAAGACAGCTTGGAATGTAGGCGGGTTATATATAATCCAACTCTAAAACAATACTCGTTTACACTCGATCTGTCATTAGGCCGACTGTCAACCGCCGATTTCAATCCGTGTGTTAGAGTGTGTGGGTGCTATTTACGAAAACTAGATTTGGGAGACATGTTAAAGCTATCGAACCCTATTAAGTATCCATCATAGCTTGTCAGTGAAAAATGTATGTGCCCCCCCCCCATCATATACAGTCACAACGCTAGTTCATTGTTTGAAGGTTTATACTAGTATGTAACGACAATATCTAGATAATTATTTTACATGTAGATATTTCCAAAGCGCACAACATCAGCATCAGTAAGAATCCAGGTTTGAAGATTATGTCAAAACAACAATAGAACGACCAACTGAGTAGGTATCCCAGGAATTATATGGCAACTCAACGGATCTTTCCAGGTTTATCCATCCATCATATGATATCTTAATCAACTACGCCACGTGTAGAATGACATCATAACCAATGACGTCATTATGACGTCATGAATGACGTAGATAAGTACGTCACGAACGCATAATTGACGACGGACTATGCATTGTTGTACAGATTGTATGTCTTTACTATTTAATAAATATTCTGTTGAATATTTTGAAACTAATTTGACTGGACGCTGTTAAATTAGTCTCAAAATATCTAACAGCTTACCTGTATAGTTTTCAGGAAATTTATGGTCATGGCGTTCGGGGATCGATAGATCCCAACACTACTAAGTGTGGGTGGGTCTTAGCTAGAGGTGGGCGGGGCGTCGCCAAAACTGGAATGATCCATTGGTGTTCGTCTTATTGTTAACATCTACACATAACTTTGTTCCCAGATTAAAGATAGAAATTATATGTATATATTAAAAGATGTCACACAAATCTGTATTGAACAACAGCACAATTTCTAACGATGGCCCGCCCATTTTAGCTGAGCTGCGCCCACCTTATACGCAAACGATTTGAACACTTTGAAACCCTAAATTTCCAGAATATCAATTTCAAATTAATCATAGCACGTAGCTATTTATCCATCCATCATCTGACATCATATGACGTCAGAATCAACTACGTGACGTGTGGGATGAGGTCATAATCAATGACGCCATGAATGGTGTAGATAAGTTCGTCAAGAACGTATAATTGGTGGCGGACTAAACGTTGTTGTACGAATTGCATGTCTTTACTATTTAATAAACATGCCGTTAAATATTTTGCCATAGGTAGCAACAACATCCAGTCAATTAGTTTTCAAATGTTCACCCGCTTGCCTGTATAATTTATAATCAGGGAGTTCAGAGATCGCTCGATCCCAGCATAAGCTAGGTGTGGGCGAATCTTAGCTACAGATGGGCGGGGCAAAGCTGAAACTGGATAGGTCCATTGTATGTCGCTGATGAATTTATAATTTATTCATTCTACTTTTGAGAGTAATTTAGCTGGTTACTGTTGCTAACATATGCAGCAACAGCAACCAGTCAAATTATAAGCTTCAAGATATTCAACAGCTTACCTGTATACTTACCTTGAAATTGAGATTCTAGGACTGCAGGCCTCAATGTGTTACAATCGATTCAAACATGCGTAAAAGTGGGAGGACCTTAGCTACAAATGGGCTGTGCATATAGCTGTCACTGGTAGCAAAGGTTCTCAATCAGGTTATATTCAAAACATGTCACAGAGAGTCTTTACTTTAGAAATAAGTTTTTGCTGCGGATAGCAGTTAAATAAACCGACATATCCCGTAATCGGTGAGTTAGTCACTCGCTTATAACGGATTATGGCTAAAATACTACAGTCCGTTTTTTTAACACAACGAAGGCACTACGGTGCAACAGGATTTCCGGCGATTGGCCCTGATCTGGAGACCAGAGCCCGGATCCGTATCCGATCAAATTCTGGATCTGTGGATATCTCAGAAACTACTGGTCCGGTTTGTCTCAGATTTTAACATAGAAAAGAGCGTGTTCAAACAGTAGGATTCCACAACTTTGAGTGCGATCCAAAAAATATGGAAAATAAAAAACCCTCAGAAAAATCCGAAAGAAAAATTCAGAGGCCACACCTACCGAGATTCCATCGCCCTTATTGTATCTATTCTTTCGGTTTCAATAGGGTAATAATTATAAAATGCGGACATGGAGTGGATGAGTCTCATGGTGTGTGAATAATTCATTAAATGGATTACAGTAACATCACATAATTACCTGTCTACAAAGGCGCTTCTAATGTCATGTTATCGATTTCTTCTAACGGAGTGATGCACTTCCTGGTTCAGTAGGCCTACTCGGTGAGAAATGCTGTCATCATCTGTCTGTTGTCATATGAACTGGAATAATCCTATCAATTATATCGCGTTTTATGTCTTTTAACACTTTGAACACGGAATGCCAATAAAGCACACACCCATGTAATGAAATAATATTCTTCTATTGAGCATTTTGAACCTAATTTGACTGGGTGCTGTTGCTGCCTTTGGAAGCCACATGTCCCTGTAAAATTTGTTTCAAAATGGTCAACAGCTTACCTGTTTTCTTACCTGGAAATTCCCATTCTGAGAAGTTCATGTTTTAACTCGCTAAGCTCCAATGCGAGAATTGTTGCCTATTTTGAATCTTATTTATATCGTAGAATCCCAAAATAGCCAAACACCATTCTGAAGAGCTAGAAATCTTGCGGAAAATGTTGAAAACGCAGATAAATTTGGGCAATAGAGGGATTCATTTCTAGCTATGACTCGCCCATTTCTAACTAAACTCCGTCCATTCTTTGTGCGTGTTGTGATCAATTTATATACTTTCAATCCCGAATTCTAAGAATCCTAATTTTAAGGCAACTATACAGGTAACCTGTTGAACATTTTAAAACTAATTTAACTGGACGCAGTTACCGCCAATGGCAGCAACAGCGCCCAGTTAAATTAGTTAAAAATATTCAACGAAATGTTTATTAAATAGTAATTACATACAATTACTACATTTGACGACTATTCAATGTTCCTGACGGACCTAGACACGTTATTCAGTCTGCACTTCGATTGTGCCGTAAGCCTACATGTGACGTAATTGATTCTGACATTATATACTTAAGTCACAGATAAGATTTATCCATTGATAACAAAGCCTACGTGGATGACAAGACTAACATTTTGCTAGAAGATAAGGTAAATGTCCAATATCATAATTAAATTGAAATGAGTTTAGTGGCAACCGCTTATACTGTGAGCAAAGTACAGAACTCGTTGAAGGCGTACAATATAAGACGAAGTCAGAGACAAACACTAATATAAATTTCACTTGATGAATCCAGTCTCTCAGTTAATCACATGACGTCATAATCAACATGTAGGCTGGCGTCTTAATAAATTAGGTCATGAATGACGCGATTTAGCCCATTACAGACACTTAATAGTCCGTCAGGTTGTCTATGCTCAAAATATTCACCAGCTTACACATATACTCTTCTGGAAATTGATTTGCAGCGAGTACAGGGATCGATGGATCCCAGCAAGGGCAAAGTGTGTGTAGCTTAGCTGGGCGGGGCGTAGCTGAATCCGGATTCATCCATTATATCAGGTAACTGATTAACCCTTCTTGTTTCAACAGCATCTCAAAGCGCGCAAAATACTAATTGATATATCAATTAAACATTTTGAAGGTCAATATTTTTCAAGATATTTTAACTTTAGAAGACTATTTTTAGCAAATTTACCACTGAATTCGCCGGCTTGACCTCTAAAGGGGTAATTGGTAAAGAAAATTAAAGTGTTTACTTAGCCAATGTCTATCCGTAGGCCGAGAGAAGATTATTCTTGAAGATTTACCACAAGAATGACTGGTTCGGTTACCGATCAGTCATTCTAGCGGTAAATATTCAAAAATACTCTCCTTTAGGACTTTCAAATAGCCATGTCTGAGGACTACTGCAGTTTTTTGGTCAGTTTGACTATTAAAGGGTAAAGTTGACATAAGAGGGGTTAACTATACCACTTAGAATTAATTATTTTGCAACCGATAAATTTGCGATTGCTGAGATAATACTATTTTATTGTCACTCCTGACATAGCGTATGCCTACACGTATACCCTTTACTAGCGCAGAAAGCACGGCCTCTGCCACTTGAGTGCAATTATTCTAAATGAATACAAGGACATAAATCTGCATTTATTATTCACCAGCAGGGCAGATAAAGCTTACGAGTTTGATACCTCATTCTCGAAGACTTTGGCGTAATGAACATTTCCAGTTTTAGCTATGCCCCGCCCATCCCTTGTTAAGCCCCACACACGCTTTGCCCGTGCTGGGATCAATCGATCCCTGTTGAATCTCAATTTAAAAAAACAACTATACGGTTAACTGTTGTATATTTTGAAACTAATGTGACTAAGTGCTGTTGCTGCCGATGACAGCAACAACACCCAGTCAAATTAGTTTCAAAATATTCAACAGTATGTTTATTAATTAGTCAAGACATAATTCGTACAGCGTGTCGGACTATTAAGCTTTTAAGACGGACTAAATCGAGTCATTCATACTGTAATTGATTATGACGCCATCATGCACGCCACGTAGATGATTATACCGTTATGTGATGGATGGATAGACTGGAAGCTTCCATTGGTGTATCTAATCTGAGTTCGTTGTCAAAGACGTCAACATGGTTTCCCTTTAGCAGTGTGTGTGCCATCAATGTTGCTAAGCAACTGGGAATGTTGTCATAGCTGTCTATAAGTTTACTGTGCCGTTGGGCCAAATGTTGGTTTACTGCCTGTAATATAACTTATTATGTGCTAAGCTATTTGATGGTCAAATTTGGCAATGAAAATTTCAATTTTCTTTTAGAAAATATCCATTTGAAAATAGAATTTAAAAAAAAAGATTTAGCTCAGCTATACCGCTTATACCAATTACCGAACACATTAAGGTCGTGTTCTCACTAAAGTCTTAGGCCGTCCTCTCACTAGAGAGTTAATCCGGAATAACGCCATACTTCAGTATGGCGTTATTCCTGATTAAGTCTCTAGTGAGAACATGGCCTTAATCTGGAATAACGCCATACTGAAGCATGGCGTTACTCCCGATTAACTCTAGTGAGAACACGGCCTTAGTATCGATCAAGTCATTCCAGTGGTAAACTGTTAAAATTTTCTTCTGGTGGTCTGCAGATGAACCTAGTTTTTGACCCGCTTGAGCATCGGGGGGGGGGGGGGGGGGGGGGGGGGAGGGGGGAGGCAAAGCGTCAATTACAGGCGACATTAAATTAACAAAACAAAAATTACCCGTACGTGAATGTTACGGAAATGAGCGGGGATTCGCTTGACAGGGATTCAGATAATAACAAACAGTTTCTGTTCGATATTTGACAGCGTGTCTGCAGCGATCGATTTATAACTGGCCGGTAGCGCATATGCCTTTCGCAATCACGGTAATTGTTCTGTTCCTGAGAGCAGAGTTGGAATATGCGTCACTATATATCAATCACACTTCCAACACAATTCCTATGAAAATGCGGCCAATTTGTGAAATCTAACATCCACCTACTCAATATACCGTTTTGTAACGAATTGACAAATCAATCAATACGTAGTAAAATGTGATGGCAATTGGTCGATATTAACAGCGTGACTGCTGCGAGCCACCAGACAATAATCTCATTGACTAATAACCCTGGACATGCTGAATATTTCGAAGACTATTTGACTGAATTTGTTGGTAGCTTAGCCACAGACAAGCTTGTCATAACTTCTGTAAGTTTGAACCCATACATGACTGAAACACAATTTGAGATCGATTGAACGTAATTCGGATTATCTCTCTTGCGTGCACATATATGCTTAGGATGTCCATTTTAACGTTTGAAATTTGTCTTTCACATTTGTTTCTTAAGTCGTATTCACACTAGAGAGCTAATCCGAAGTAAGTCCAATCGATCATTCATAGAATATCATCTTACTCATGCAAGCGTCACACCCACACTAGTCATGACGAGTAAATGGATCTTTGCGATCGATAGGACTTACTTTGAACTTACCTCTTATTAGTCCTGTAGTGAGAACACCACCCTTGTATAGTAAATAATGGTTGTGGCGATAGAGATCAGAATTAATTCTTTCTTGAATTCTCTCCGTCAATCTCATATTAACTTACTACTAGTACGAATCCCGTTATGCCATCGAACACTTAAATATAAAACGCAATGCGTTTAAATATATACAATTTTTGAATGATATATATATCATTCAAAAATTTTATATATTTAAACGCATTGCGTATAATTTATTTTAATTTGTACTAAGACAGGTTAAAACAAATTATACGCAATGATTTTGAATATATAAAAATGCAGATTTTGAATGATAGAGACACGCTTGCTTAACTTTGTTTGTATCGCGCGACGAATATAGCGAAATGAACGATGTTCATCTCTTTAGTTTGAAACATATGTTTTCCAAACAGAATAGTGAGTATTAGGCCTTATGATAAGCATGGGTTTGACGGTGGTCTGTTAGGAAATTAGAATAAAAGGCCGTCTTTGGAAAACCTTAAAACGACATGCAAACTTGATAGAGCAACTGCAACACACCAGCCCGACCTACCGACAGACAGACAGGCAGACTATTGGAATATTGTTGCGACACTTCGTTTGGAGTCTAATAATTTGAAAAAGAAAGCAAAGTAAGGTTTAATAGAATCTGCTGAAATAGCGTTTCAAGAGCAATGACCAGCCCAGAACTCACGCCTCTACTGGAAATCAGATAAACACTTTATAAACTATGGTAGCTAAAATGCTTTTTCTACCACTGTCATGAATACAGTATCACGCATCGTAATGAATCATGCTGAAGAATTCATGATCCTCTTGGAATTAAATCTAATCTCTAAACAAAATCTTACTTTCTCTGCGGTTCGGGAAAGGTGGTCATCCCTTCACTTTACTTAAATTTGAACAACACTAAAAACACTTTGACTTGGAAAGTAATACAAAAATGGATAACTTTATTAATTACTATAATATACAAAAGCCGCATTGAAGGCTTGTGCAATTATTGAGATAACTTTTAAAGTGATAATAATTATAAGCTGCTTATTATACTATCTTAATAACAGCTGACCAAACTTCTGGCATCACACACGGCCAGCAAACTAGAGATGCTGTACCGTAAGATGACAGTTTACACAACGGTCTTCACAGAGGCTTGGATCCACCAACTCCACACCATGGAACCATCTGGGATTAATCTAGCAGAGTGACACCCGCTTTTTCCTTCCGTCATCGGGAAACAACCCCCAACAACTGAAAACGTAGTTATAACTGCTTACTATACTAAATTGTAATCAATACGACGATTACCACTCGGATCTCCGGTTAGAATAAAGATATTACAACACTGATCTAACGATGGTGGAAAGATACCTGAAAATAGAGCAGACACCAACTTATATACAAATAAAGTGGTTCCTCTGCTCTGACGTCGTTTTGGGCTATCCCAAGGATTTCCCCCTAAAACTCGCGCTCTGATTGGTCCCTTGCTCCCTCGTTGTTCAATCTTGGAACTGGTGGGAACCAGCCTGTGAGTGATGTCTCCTGACAGATAATGTAAACTGTGCTTGCTTTGACAAGACACATCAACAGTCATAACTCGCATACTTTGTGCTCCCACTCCTTTTGTTTTTTTGTGACAAGAGCGTTAACCAACCAAGTAGGATACTGCTGTAATTACTTTCACAATGGGACAATTCTCATTTAGTCACGACGATGGATGGCTACCACTGGTCATGACGTGCTAATGCCTAATCCTTAACCGGGTGGGGTTATTCTAGGATGATCACAAGTTGTGCAAGCAGCATCAGGCATCACGCGGTAGTGAATCATAGAACTGGTTTCCTTAACACTCTGTTATAGCCATTCCCGTTATTCAACACTCTTCCTTGGCCACCATCATAATCTTATCTTACACAGTTGTCCTGTAAGACTCTGTTGCATTAACTACCGAGAAAGTCTCCTTAAAGTTTCTCAGTAATTAATCCATCACTGTCTTACCGTCATGCTATGCCATTCTTATGCTAAAATACCATAACCATTTCTACAGTCTAAGCGGGTAAACTCCGCCTCCTTATTTCTGGTGATACTTCTAGAGTCTACATGTTTGTACTCGTTATAGGTCATTATCAAAACAGTCATTGGGTTTTCCCCCAGCGATGTAATAATACGATGCACTATTCATGCTCATATATGTCTCGCATCTGACCTGTCAATAAAAGCCTATATTTCCTTGTACCTTGGAATCCCCAAATGACGTAATGTGATTATACTGTAATAAATAGTCACCATTGAGAAATTAACGCTTTCATTTCAAATGCCCAGTGTTGGGAAACATATTCCAATATTTTCCAAGTACTAAATATCATGAGATATTGTACTCGGCAGATCTGAGGGTAGCTAATCCTAGAATCTGCTATTCACATATGCCAACCAACTGAAGTTAAATAACCGGTGCATTTAACTAGGTGTGCTCCATCAACAGCCACTCCATACTATGTACAAAAAAACCTCTTCTCATTAGGTGAATACTCATGACAAATCCTCATCTACAAGAATATATACAAAACAAACACAACAGCACTATTCCACCCACTGTCCCAATGAATCTAACAATAACAGCAAATACATGTAAATTAATGTATAACTAATCCAAATAGCAGATGCAGCTGCGTGTGTCGGCGTATCTTCCATTGTACACATAACCCCAAGGATGGCCCACTTGGCGTGGATTACATCAACCTCGTGGTCTTCTTATGCATAGGTGCATACACACCGTGCCGCATTGGCCCTGCGGGAGGCTCACTTAGTGTAGATTTCGTCACCCTCAGACCGGACAGTCGAAGGGTAACCTTGTGTTGTGCAAATTAACTACAATAATGAAAATACAATCATAACAAAACAAATACGAGTTACTACTATACAGCTATGTGCATAAATGAATGGAATGAAGTGCCGACGCTTAGATGGAATATGTGCGGTCACTTCACAACAAGATGAACATACTTAGGGCAATGCCCTTATACATACTATACCTATTAAGTATAGTTACAAATCGACATCTCTAAAACGTGATGAACTAAACAGCTCATCGAATGAAACACTGGGAATGTGCAGCATGGCACTCATCGGAACCAAGAGTGGGGTGCCACGTTGGTTTATCGATTAACCGGCCCAGGTGGATCAGTTCCCATGGTGTACGAGTAGTGCACTGCTCATCCCGACTAATGTCTTCAGGACAGGAAGATGTCTTCATCGTGCAGCATCGCTGTGCTTTCGGCCAGATGCCACACTGATATAAATCACATAAAACAAGGATTAATATAATGCATGTAATAACAATGGTGATAATAGTGACATAATGACTACCTATCTTGTTGATATCGATGGCGTCGATATCCAACTCTGATATTGGTTCCAAATTGACCAATTTTACCTTTTGTAAATGGTCCCACTTCACATTCTTAAGAGCCTGGACTATGCATGACTGGTTGAGTACATCAGATATTTCAACAGTCGACATATTCAAGGTCGGCGCGACCATTGCATATCTTTGTTCTCAGGTCACGATGGGCCTAAAGAACATCGGGTATGCATGCATAGTTTATGGATCAGAAACTCACTCCCCTCCATTGAAATTGTGGTAATCTTTGGAGAACTGGCCATTGATGGGCACGTGTTTTGCTGTGGCTAACATCATCACACATGGGAAATGTCGAGGCTGTAATATGCAACATCCGAGTAGTGATTTTGTACTCATCAACCTTCAGAAATTTACTTATCCAGTAGGTCTCTTCCCATAGACCACAGTCACAGAAACTATAACTAAAAGTATGAAAACCTTACATACATTCAATATCCGATTTGGAAACTAAACTCAATTATCAGAATATTATTTAGAGCCAAATTACAGACCATTAACTGTTGAATATCTGGCGATATTATTTTGTGAAAAATTGTTGAATACTAAAAACCAATTCCTAAAAATGCACAAATTAGATACAACACTTCCAAGCTTATGCCAATTTCATGCTACACGTTTGTTTGATGAGCGGAAAGAGCCTCATGTCCGTTGATAACCATAGTTATATTATGTAGGAATTGCGCGAAGCTTAAAGGACAACCAATCACATTAATGCAAGGTCTCTTTCTGTGTGTAGCCGAGAAATATTCCGGCCTATGGGGATGCTTCCACAAACCATGTCTAGAGCACTGGCCAAATATATGTCGAGACTCGCTTGGAGTCAAATCAACCATTGATGCGTCATCATCAGTAACTTCGGATTGCGCCATCTTATCATCAGCCACAGGTGATTTATCTGGCATTTCCACATCTGGCGTAAATACTCTAGTTTGAATGGGCCCCTCACTTGCTGATTTAGGTGGTTCCTGGATAATAGGTGACACTGGTTCCTTGTGGAACTCAATCAACTTGGCGAGAGTGGGACCCTCCACAATGGGATGACTTGCTGCAATACCCTTGCCGGGTTTCTGAATAGGACGTTCTCGAACATTGTCCCAACATATCTCAGGATCCACGATTCAGTGTTTATATACGTTCAGAACTCAGGTCTTTCCAGATCTCTGGTGACGAATATGAGCCACAGGGCCATTGATCCAATGTACCTCGCATTCCGGATCATTACAGGAAGTCATTTTCATAGGCTCATTGGCCACCACTGTGATTGAATCTCCTACCTGAAATTTAGTGGCGTTTGCTCGTCTGTCAACCGCCTCTCGATGGTATGCTCTTTACACTTCGGTCGCAGTGCAAGCGTGAATCAAGGCATTATTATGACTGGTGTGTCGATCACCAAGATCCTGAAACCATCTATGGGCATTGTCATAGGCAGTCTACCATGCCTGCCCGAGGTGAGATAAATTGGAGTGTAACCAGTGGTAGCATGATGAGTATTATTGTACACCATCAATGCGGACCCTAACTCATTCTCCCATGCTCTAGCCTGGTTGTTAACTCCCTTCTGGATTAACTCCTTCAAAGTACGGTTAAACCGTTCAGTCTTATCATTCATCTGAGGATGATAAGGACTAGTCCTGTGGTGATCTATCCCATATTCTTTGTACAACTGGGTCACCTCTCTCTCTCTCAATGAACTCGCCCCCTGATCCATGATCAGGATTTCCAGGACGCCATGCCTTGCACAGTACTCATTAAAGAACTTGTCTTTAACTTCTCCACCTTCTTGGATGGGATGGGAAAAGCTTCCACCCACGCAGAACATTGGTTGATGATCATCAAAATATAATGATTGCCCTTGGTTGATTCAACAAACGGACCAACCAAATCCATGCCTACTATTTGTCCTGGGTACTTAGCCATGGGCATCTCAGTATGCTTCGGACATGTAATAACAGGATGGTGTACGTGGCATGTGGCACATCGATCTAGAATTTATATTACATCCTTTCACAAGGACTTCCACAGAAACGAAACGAATCTCTGACCAATGCTAAGGTCTTCTGTAAGTTTGGTATCCCACACATTTGTGCACCTCCTCTAGCACTTGCTTACAGTACATATAGGGCAATACTAATTGTGGATACTCAGCATCTAATGCCGATGGTGCTCGAGTGCAAGACAAAGCACCATTCTGCACCATATAGTCTTCCGGTACCTCCTTAAACATTTTCAGAAACTCTTCAAGTTGATTAACACATAGCTCCAGGTACTGTATATATATATATATATATATATATATATATATATATATATGGCCAGCGGCCACGTTCGACACTAGAGATTACGTGATTCCTGAAGTGGAAGACAGTATCCATTCCGTATATATATATATATATATATATATATATATATATATATATATATATATATATATATATATATATATATATATATATATATATATATATATATATATATATATATATATATATATATATATATATATATATATATATATATATATACGGAATGGATACTGTCTTCCACTTCAGGAATCACGTAATCTCTCCTTAAACATTTTCAGAAACTCTTCAAGTTGATTAACACATAGCTCCAGGTACTGTATATATATATATACTGTATATATATATATACGGAATGGATACTGTCTTCCACTTCAGGAATCACGTAATCTCTAGTGTCGAACGTGGCCGCTGGCCGCTTCCTGAGGTTGCCTCAGACGTGACAACATGTCTGCTTGGACATTATGGGCACCCTTAATATACTCTATCTTGCACCCATACTTCATGTCCCTCTCCCACAAACAAACTTTAGATGTTTATGATCAGTATACATGGCAAACTCAGCCCCAAACAGATAGGGTCACAATTTCTTTAGGGCATAGACGATTATGTATGCCTCCTGATCAATAACAGGCCAATTCAACTGGCTATCCTTGAGGGTACTACTCATGTAATGAATAACTTTTTCAGCTTCGTGATTGTCCTCCTGCCCCAATATTGCACCTATCACACATGAAGAAGCGTCGGTATAAGTTCTTCAACCTATCAAATGCCATCTGCTGTTCCATAACCCACTCAAATCATCTATACTTCTTTGTCAGATCTATTAGTGACTTTGCTATTTACTTCACCCACATTCTGCAGGGGCGTCATCACATGAATAACCTCCAGCTTCTTCTTCTGGGGTGAAATACCTGCCGCAGAAATGCGATAACTGAGCAAATCCACTGATTTGCTCGTGAAATGACACTTCTTCTGTTTGAGCTGCAAATTATGCTCACGTAATCATTCCATTGCAGTGTCAAATGGTGAGTATGTTCTTCAGGGGATCGAGAAAATACAACTACATTATTGACAAAGGCGTGCATAAACCTATTGACATAACCTTGACAAATGGAGTTCATTGCCCTTTGAAAGACTTCTCCTGAGATCCGATTACCAAAGGCATAGAGACCCATTCAAAAAGACCTTCGGAACAGACGAACACCGTCTTTTCGATGTCTCGGCTGGCCGTTGGTATCTGCCAATATCCAGACTTCAAGTTCATTGTAGAAAATAGGGTAGTGCCTTCCATACTATCGAAAATATCTGAGATGTTCGGTAATGGGTAATTATCTCTTGGAACTACCTCATTTAAACATCTGTAATCAATGCAAAAGTGGGTTGTCTCATCTTTCTTGGGCACCAGGGTGATTGGCGATGCCCAAGGTGACGAAGATAGTCGAATCACACCTGCTTCTAGTATTTGCGTAACCTGATCTCTAACAACATGTGCTTTTAACAAAGGCATTCTATATGGTCGTTGTCTAATGGAAGGTGAATTAGTGGGTATGGTACACACTACTAATGAATTCCTACCCAGCTCTTTGAGACAAGCAGTATCAAAATTAACAGCAAAGTTTCTTAGCACTCTGTCAATAACTTTGTAACCGGTCATCCCCGTGATACTGGCCTCTGCATAGTGTCGATTCTGGTGCCTATAGGGTAAGAGCAATTTGTATGTGTTACCAAACCACTCTATCTCAGCTTTCCTATAATTAATTACTGTTCCCCCAACATGTAATGCATCGGCCCCAATCAATCCCTCATGATTCATTTTCTTTATGATTATGACGTGTATGGGCTTAGCACCTTGAAACTTGACCTGAGTTTCACCTAGTGCATCTATGGGTGAGCCGCTTACTGCTAACAAGACCCGCGCTTTCCTTAGTGGTCTAGCACCTACTAGGTATATTGACGATCTTCTAGTAGTAAAACTGTCAGCAGAACAGAAAGCATTACAGCTGCACATCTATCAAAGTGACCCAAGAGAAGACCGCACCAAGCTACGCCGGGAGTGCAATAACATTCTGCACCACATTAGTGAATGGGAAATTTCTGCCACAGATGATTGTCACAAAATGTTTCGGGCAGCCCGAGCCCTGAGAGTTACTGACTACACACCCCCACTCACTGTACACACTTCTGAAGGACACTGTATCGTGACTGACCAGGGCAAAGCCGAGGCGATTCGAGAATGGTTCAAGGAACAGTTCACTGTCCATGATAATGAGCCCTTGCACCTATTCTCAGGCGACCCCAGGCCATTACTAACACCAATTAAAACAGCAGAAGTTGAGAAGGCACTTAAAGCCCTGAACAATGAACGTGCATCCGGACCTGATGGCATGAGCAATGAACTATTCAAATATGCAAGTGACATTATCTCAAAACCGATCATGCATAATATAAATTCAGCTTTTATGCTCCACCTTCCCATCTACGTTGTAGGCCAGGGCACCCTTATCGCACTACCAAGCCCAAGAAGCCACCTGCGCCCGAGCCAATCTGTAGCCCATTGTGCTCCTCAACAGCATATGGAAAATCCTATCCAATGTTGCTCTACGCCGCATCCGAGACAAGATCGATGACTTCACCAGATCATGTTAAAGTGGCTTCAAATGGGGATGCAGCTGCCAAGATATTGTATGGCTCACCGCATGCTTGTGTCGGTAGTCATGTCCAAATACTGGGATGGTCACAAAATGGCCATTGACATATCACGAGCCTTCGACACAATTAAATGCTAAAAAATCCTATTACGCCAGGCCAGTTGCAATGAAGATGGGCTACGACTAGTGAGACTACTACTTGCAGATACCAAGCTGAGAGTACGAGTCAAGTCAGTGAAGTCTGTAGAGTTTAAGATACCAATCGGCTCCCCACAGGGAGATGGTCTATTGCCTGTGCTTTTCACCTGTTACCTTGCTGCTGCATTGAAATCCATGTGAGAAAGTTCCACAAGATCAAACCACCCAGTGTCAATTCTGTGTATGCCACTAGAGATGGAATATGCCGACGATGTTGACTTCATAGACGAGGAAAAGAACCCCCTTGGCGAATTTCTCCCAATAGCTGCAAGCAAACTAAAAATTGAGAATCTCTTTATGAATGAATCCAAAACAGAGTTCATCCACATATACCTATCTATAAAGCATGAAACTAAAGAAAATTACGACCAACTTCGTGGTGGCGAATCATGGAGGAAAAGTAAAATCCTCGCCTCCCTACTTTGTAGTATTGCTGACATTACGGCACGCTGCGTCATGGGCAACATAGCTTTTCAGTCCTTCTTGAAGCTATGACTTCGTAGATCAATGATGCCCTTGATAAAAAGACTAAGGCTATGCAATGCAACCTGCGTATGATGATGCTGTATAACTGTAACAGCTGGACAGCTCCAAAGGCAGCTCTCGATAAACTCGATGCCTACAACCGTCGCCCAATCATATTAGCTTCAACATATTCAACTGCATGTTTATTAAAGATTAAATCCATCAAAGAGATATAATTCGTACAGTTAACAGACTTTTCCTGCTTCATGACAGAGTTATAATGCGTCATAATGACCGCGAGGGCAAAATTTATTGCAGCTCCACTCCTCCGAAATCATTGGACAAAATTCAAACAAATTTGGTACGTGAGTTACCCATATGATTGCAGATTGCGAGAGGACATTTACATTTGGTTCTGTCACAAGTGGCTGGGGTCTGGTGGGGTGGGTCAAAAGGTCAAAGCGGCAAATGTGGGGACTTGTGAGGACGCGTCATCGACCGAGCTATCTAGTTTCCTGATTTCCTCTCTTGCACTGTAATTGCGTTGTATTTTTCTCAGTGGACTGGCTAATCCTATTTAGTAGTGACATCAATGAGATTATATCAAGTTTTCTTGTTTGAACATGGGTGGATTGTCTGTTTCTTAGCGTGAGCGCTGTTTCATCTCTTCGTAAAAGACAGTAATATAGCTCAATGCATGCTGTTAATCGTAACAAGAATAAGCCTCTTTTCCCAAAATAATCACATTGTTATTATTGTGGTATTCTATTATAAGCGCTTGTCTACGTTTGGTGAAATTATATTACAGTTAATTTCTATCCGATACGTAGACAAGATCAATGTAAATGTCTGTACGATTCATTTAGTGATCAGTCTTTGTTATTTTAATCACCCTTACTTTCAAGAAAGATATCAACGCGATCTCTGGCAATGTTTTAAATTCAGTGATTTAATCTTGACCTTGAAGTAATATTAATAATAATCACATTAACCTAGTCGGTATCATAGAGACAATATGCGGTAAAAGACCCACAATTTTGAAAGTTGTGTGCTTGCGCGCGTGCGTGCGTGCCTTCCTGTCTATATACTTGATGGCGACGGCAACGGCGACTGTGACGACGATAACGATGACGAGTATGATGACAAAGCTGATCATGCAGGCCGGACGACGATAACGACGTTGGCACATATGACTACAAATTCTAGTGCTTTCTGAGCAGGCAGATTTTCTGACATTCGAAGAACATGTCTCTGGTATTGGATATGTATACGTGAGTGAACTATATTCTGGCTTCATTCAACAAGAGGTATGCAGCATTGAGCTGTTCTGTAGCTATTGGAAGTAATGTATCATGAGGACCCGTTCCATCGTCGATAAAGTTTATATCATCTGCATACTCCATCTCTATCCATTTGCCGATCATTGAGATTGATGTGTTTGGTCTTGTAGAGTGTTCTCGAGCAGATGGTAGAGCTGCGGTTAGGTAGCACGAAGTAGCACCTTGTGGTGATCCAATTGATATTTCAAACTGTGGAGAATGTGTTGATTTAACGCGATCATTATGTTTTGGGTTTGCCAATAAAAGTCTCACCAGGCGTAGTTGGTCATAATCGCAGCCAGCTTGATGAAGAAATTGAAGGATATGTGGTCTTTTAATGGTATCGAATGTACGGGACATGGCGATTCCCATGTTGTAGAAATCCCAATGCTTTGATAGTATTACTGATGTCAACATTCGTTGAGCCAAGACCATGTCAGAGCAGCTCCACCCTCTCTTAAACCCACTCTGTAAGTCTCCAGTGAATTTGGAATCGTTTCTCTTATACGAGATAGTATCACATTTGATAGAATCTTTCAGATGCTATCCAAATGCGCTACTGGCCTCAAGTGGAACAGAGGTCTGGCTCATTTCTTTGGCTTTGTGAGTGCAATGACTGTACATTCCCGAACAGCATCGACAGGGCGGTGTTGCTCTAAGGCAGAGTTGACGATGTGTGCGATTTGTGTCGTGATGGCGTTATCCGCATATTTAAGGAATTGATTCTTAATGTCACTAGGTCCGCATACGCGGCAATTCATTCGAGATGTTAAAGTCATTCCGACTTCTGCTTCTGTTATTGGCTTTTGCAGAGGTGTGTGACTGGCCTTCAAACGTGGTTAGAGGATGATTTTCTGTGTCAGCTAACTGCTCTGCGAACCATTCCTTATTTTCTTAGTTTTTTCCCTGGTCAGAGCCGATGTGGTGACCATCAGAGTTATGTGCAGCAAGTGGCTGTTTTGGAAAAAATGGTAGAGAGTAAACTGCCTGGACTTTTAATATTATTGCATGTGGACGACACAGCCAATATCTGAGAAAGCCCGACTAAGCTACAAAATTTCTTCAACGAGTATGTAGATATCTGGAAATTAAAGATTAACAATTGCTAAAAATGAAGTACTCCTGTTGGGATACACTACGAGGTATTATAGCACACTAAAATTCAACATTAAAGAAAGCCCTTAGAAATCATCGATAGCTACAGATATCTAGACATTTACCTCATACCTAATGCATCTCTTATTCCTGCAAAGAACGTGGCCGGACAAGCCTGCAAGGCTATACACCAAGTAAACCGCAGCGACCACAAATTAGACGCGTCATCTAAAACATTTATATGAATATAAGGGTAACGGCGTGCTTGCTATCACGGCTAGAGCCTCCCCGTGATGCGCCGAGAAGTGACACAGGGGGAGATTGAGGACATCAGAGAGTAATAATTGAGGTAGAATAACAAAGACAAGGTGTCACTCAACACATTAGCTCAGCTAAATATCACGAATAATTCCAACTTAACTCAGTAAATGGATACTCAAGTGGTTGAAGTGTTTCTGCAGAAGAACCAAGCTATCAGGATGCGCATAGCACGGGATGACAATACACTGCAGAAGTTGTCGATCTTGTCCGAAACTCCAACGAATTTCGGCAAGAAATTACAAATGCAACAGCGCAAGTCTAACTAAAATACGAAAGCGGGGATTGGCAGCTCCAAGTTGAATCCAAATGACCATCAACGGGGAGTGACAATCGCATCAGTAGAAATCCAATTTCATTATATCTAGCCATGGTCGGTCTCATGACTAGAAGGAAGAGTACGAAGGCAGCTGCAGTACAATGTCCCTTTCCAAGTTTACCCATCCATCATATGACGTCATAGGCCAGCATAATCAACTACGTGACGTGTGTGCGGACGTCATAATCATGACGTCATGAATGACTCGATATAGCCCGTCTTTAACGCTTAATAGTCCGACACGTTGTACGGTGTATGTCGTTACCATTTCATAAATCTTCTGATGAATATTTTGAAATTAATTTGACTGGATGCAGTTGCTGCTATACATTCTATATGAAATGAGAATAACAGCTTAGTAGTACAATACAATGATGAAAATAATGAGAGCTTGAAAATCTACTAATGACAGTACACATATTGATGCAAGGCATCAATGGTAAATAGCGTGCCCGGAGGTTATTATAATTCTGAGAATAAACTCAACTGTTTCATGAAAAAATGAAGTTATATAAAGGCATACCGGTCACTTATGACAAAAATATACACGGACAATAAACACAAAAGAAGGAATATTTCTTGCAAAAAGATATGGGCAGTATTAGCTATTGGCTACGAAAAGCAGCTTATATTTTTGGTCAGTCCAACAATTTTTCCATCCATCCTTTTTCTCCAGGCCAAACTCCTTAACAGAGAGAGGAACAGACAAAATTAAGAGCAGCCAGTGATGAGAAAATTGCACTACTGCATCAACAGAGCGTAACAGATCAAATTTGGGTCATTGGGTATCAACAACTTGTAAAGATAAAGAAATCAACAGAACTAGCAACCCAGTCAGTAGAAAATCAGCGCAAGAAGTAATACAGACCCTGATACCCATTCAAACATATTAAAGAAAACTGTAAAGAATGTTTTAAACCTAAATCTCGATACCTTCTTAAACAGACGTGAAGAGCTTATTACCCGGAAATATCTTGGTGAAATATACACTGCAATGCTAGTGAAATGCACAAAGCAAGTATATTTTTGATGCAATACAGGACCCCGATCTGTACCGACAGATAACCTTTCCATCAACGTTAAGTGGCCAGGATAGAACCAATACCGTGAACCTAGCTTTCTCCAACGAAAATGATATAGTAGAAAACATTCAAAAAGAGGTTAGAAAAGAGCAAAAGGAAAGAACAGACACCAACATTCACGATGCAATGAAAGGTGACATTAGTTTAGCAGAACTGAAGAAGGCTATCCACCAATTGAAGAAGAAGAAATCTCCCGGGCCAGATGGCATTATGAATGAAATGATCCAACACCTTGGTAATGCATCTCTCCGCAAGTTGCTAGACATCTTTAATCTCAGTTGGACCAATGGAGAGGTTCCGCGGTGCTGGAAGGAAGCCAGAATGACTCCTATTCTGAAAAAAGGGAAGAACAAGACGAAAGTGCTGAGCTTAGTCTTACAAGCTGCATATGCAAGACCATGGAGCGCATCATCAACCAGCGGTTGCAGTGGTACCTGGAGCCGGAGAACATTATAGTTTCAGAGCAGGCCGGCTTCAGAAGATACAGAAGATCAAACAACACATCTTGCACAGGTCATAGAGGACACTTTTCAAGCCAAGAAGGTGATGCTAGCTGCCGTTATCGATCTGCAGAAGGCATTTGACAAGGTGTGGAAGGATGGCCTTCTCGTGAAGCTCCGGCGCACAGGCATCGGTGGCAACATGTTCCGATGGACCAAGTCGTACCTACACAATCGCAGAGCTAGGGTGCTTGTGGATGGACAATCTGGACAGAATGTATTGCTGAGACAAGCGGTGCCACAAGGCGGAGTATTATCACCAACTCTGTTCATACTCTTCATTAATGACATTGTAGCCGAGCTGCCCAATGGGATCCAAGCAGCCCTCTATGCAGATGACCTCGTACTCTGGTTCACCGAGGAGTACACAACGACTGCCACGAACAGAATGCAGCTCGCCTTGGACAGAATTACAGCTTGGGCCAATCGCTGGTGTATTACCATCAACAAAGAAAAATCATCAGCCATGCTATTCTCACTGTCCACCAAAACCACGGTTGGCAATCTGACACTGGGCGGTACACCACTCGAGTACGAGGACCAGCAGACATACCTGGGAGTCACCTACGACAGAAGATTAACATGGAAGGAGCACATACAAAATGCAGAGGCAAAGGCCAGAAGAAAGCTAAACATCATGAGGAAGCTGGCAGGAACAAAGTGGGTTGCCAATGAAAGGATCCTCAAGACCATCTACCTAGGTGCTGTACGACCACACCTTGAGTGTGGATCCAGATCATGGATGACAGCAGCTAAATCTCATCAACAGAACCTCGATAGAGTACAAAACCAGGCACTGCGCTTCATCACTGGTGGAATGAGATCAACACCAATAGAAAAAATGGAGCAGACAGCAGGCATTCCCCCACTTAGCAAAGGAAGGGAATGCAAAGCACTGATCCAAGCTGCAAAGTTCAAATCGTTCAGCAACCACCCGATGAAGATCAGGCAAGCACAGCTGTCATCAGGAAGACTTAAAAGATCAAGTTTTGTGAAAGAGACAAAAGCACTTCAAAGGGAACACCGAGAAATGTTGCCAGCACAAATAGGAGACCCAAACCACACCCTTGATCCTCCACCCTGGGAAAACAAACTAGAGAGCATAGCTATTCGCACCACAGTACCTCATCTCACAACCGAAGATGAACACAGTGATGTGAGCAAGAAGGCCCTGACCCTAGCCATGCTGGAAGAAATGTACCCTCAGGAGACATGGATAGGGATCTACACAGATGGATCAGCCACAGATGCAATTAGGATCAGAGGTGCCGGACTGCACATACAGTATCCAGACGGACAACATGAGTCAGCTGCAATACCGACAGGCAAACACTGCACAAACTACAGAGCTGAAGTCGAAGCACTGGTTCAAGCAGCTAATACCATCAGCAGAACAGCAGACCCCATTGCACAGATTGTCTTTTTATCTGATGCCCACTCCGTCCTTGAGGCTATCACCAAAGGTAAGTTGCCACAACTTGAAGAAGCACTACAAACCATCAAATGGTTTCGGATAGCACTGCAGTGGATCCCCTCACACTGTGGAGTCCAAGGAAATGAGGAAGCAGACAAGATGGCAAAGGTGGGTGCAGAAGAGAATCAGACAGAAAACATGGTTACCCATACAGGGATGAAGACTATCATCAAGTAACTCTATAGAACACCTCAATCAAAAGATGCCTACCATCATCTCTCGAGGCCAGAGCAAGTGACCATTTTTCGTCTCAGAACTGGACACAACAGACTAAACCAACACATGTACAGGTGGTTCCACCTTACGACATCGCCCGCTTGTCCTTGTGGAGAAGCAGAACAGACCACAGAGCACATACTTCAATGTTGCAGTACGTATCAGTTGCTGAGAGAAGAGATCTGCCCTTTGTCAACCGCTTTTCCTGAAAAGCTGTATGGGCATGTGGAAGAACTGCAGAAAACCACAGATTTCATCTTGAGAACGGCTCTCCAAGTGTGATATCAGCGATCGAAAAGAAGAAGAAGAATAAAACATTCTGACTGAAGACCCAGTGGGAAACAGCCACGGCATTGTGATCTGTTTCATTTAACTATCATATCTATGTCACCTATTAAACGATATCTTTACTGGAAACGGTGACAAACTATTAAATCAAATATTTTTGCTCGACAAAAAGGCCAAAATCGGCCTCAACCATTGCAATTATGACGATCTTGTTGACCATATGTACAAATGTTAGGCTATTAGCCTGATAATTCAGGTTCTACCAGTACACGCGGCTAATAATATGGGATATATAGAAATATTTTCACATTACTATAATAAATATTTGGTGGTAGAATTATTACAATATTTCGCACAGCACGAGACCATAGTGCGTTCTACACGGCATTATGTTCGAAAACTGGCTACAAGGCATGTAGACATATTCTGGTACCGAATATAGTACATTATTGGAATTTGACAATGGTGTGCCACTACTAAATTGCATATGACGGAATTACTGTATAGTAAACATTTTTTAAACCTTTGATAATTTATTAGCGTGTTCATATACTATCTAACCATATGGGTTAACTTCTGGGGTCAAACCTATTGCAAACAGTGTGGTACAGTGATCGTTGATCTGACAGAATTTGTGCCAATTTTCGGTATGGAATTGTGTATTATGAAATTACGTTCCTGTAGAATTTTTTTAAATTCGGAATACAACTAGCATATTTCCTATAAGTAGTTGTGGGTGAAATTCCGGGGGTGGGGGTGGGGTGGGGGTGAACGTATTGCAATGGAAACCATGAATTATCCAAAGTTTGAGCTTATTTACGTTATGAAATTTTTAAATCACACTACGTCGTAAACTTATGCCTATACCTATCTAAACATATGGGTGATATTCTGGGCCGAACCCATAATGAGCGATATGTCAGGACATATCGACACCTATCTGAATGTGGTGAATGTGAACCAACCATATTACAATGGGGCCATATGGCGAATATGTAACTCCCTACGATGATATTACTTGATGGTAGACTTGTACAAAAGCACTAGCTCATATTGAGTTATAAACATCCATATATAAAAAGAATTATTACAAATCGAGAACAGACATTCTGATACCGAATATAGTAAATTGTTGGCATTTGACAACTGTCCGTGGCTACTAAATTGAATATTACGAAATTAATACGTGGTAGAAAACTCAAGATTCATTAGCGTGTTCATATCGGTGAAATTATGTGGCCAAACCTATTGTAGACAGGTAATAGTAGGGCATTGAAAATCCGCAGATCTGCCAAAATTGAAACAAATTTACACGATGAAATCGTATACTACGAAATTACTTCACGGTCGAATTTTTTTCAATTCCCAATATAACTATCGTGTTCAAATCCCTTTACGTCTATGTGAGCGAAGTTCTGGAGCCGACCATATTACATACAGACAGTAGGGCACCGAAAAGCACGAAAAACCCAACATTTAAGCCAATTTTTGCCTAATAAAATTATTTCATCTAGAATTTGTTAGATTCGGAATATACCTAGTATATTATGGCTCAAGTCTATGTAGGTGAAATTATGGGGCTAAACATACTACAGACAACAGGGCACTGAAAACTGAATCACCGGAGATTTAGCAAATTTTCGGTAGGAAATTGTGCACCACGAAATTACTTCACGGTAAATCTTTTTTAACCTCAATCCATTACTTCACTAGCGTATTGATATACCTATCTAACTATATGGTTGAAATTCTGTGGCCGAATTTCCTGTAGACGTTCTTAACTTAGCACATGCATAGGCCTACACTTTCGGTTGATTTCTGTATTCAACAATCTGCTACAATATTATTGACAGCAGTTTTGACTGGAAATTTGGAACATTGGTAGTCTATCAATACTACTACATAATTACATTGGTCCTACATGGATTTATTCCCACGGATGGATTAAAGACAAAAGGATACTACTGATAATCTCACATCCATTATTCATTCGCATCCCGCGAGTTCTCTTTCGATACGAGATCAAGAAATGTATCTCGTATGTAGGGGCCTATTGAGTAGCCATTGACGTAGCGATTTCACGATCCACAGTGTTGCTTTTACAGTCTGCTACGGAGATTGATTGGGTCCGGGTCTGTCTGGTATCCGAAGTTGAGTCTGTGTAACAGTCTAGTCGTTGTGATAACGTAAGAAGATGACCGGTCATTACAGTAGAGGTGTAATTTCGAAGAAGCCAAACCTTTATTTTTAGATGGATCCATTATTGTTAGTGAACTCTGTCTACTTTTTCGCCCTCTACACTATTATTATGCATGTTTTTCTTTTGAAATTTACCACACACATAGTACGCCTCAAGACTGTCTGCAACAAGTATGTAATTTTTACCCTATCTCGAATGCAACAAATGTGAATCATACTATATTACAATACGGGAAAGGTTAAACAGACATGGTACATCATCGTCGTCCTCATACTTTATTAACCCTGTATTACCTAAAATGATTCAAGAATATAAAAAAAGAATTTGGTTATTGAGTGCCTATTTGCAGGCCAATAGACGACTGTTTTGAGGAGTTACTATTGGAATGACTGGCTCAATTATCCAGCCAGTCATGTCAGTGGTGAATTTTCAAAACGATCTTCTCTTGACCTGCAAATTAACATCCTCAAGATCACTGTAGAGGCCGGTTTTGGCGGCCTCCTCATGAAAGGGTTAAAAGACATTAAGAGAAGATGACAGGCTTACATGGGCAGTCGTTGTCGCTGCAATACGTAATACAGGTCTATGATAGCATCAAGTAGGTGGGTAGGGTGGACTACTAGTCAAAGTATTAAAAAGATATTCGTATAGTTGTCTTTATCTGAGATATTGAAATTTCAAACATTCTAAAGGATTTCGTTAGAAAAACACTCAATTGTCCCCAAGTAAGTCACATCTTGGTGGCGGTTGCTTGAAATGACTTCCATAGGCCTAACGTTAGTCAATCGGTCACTGAATCCTGATGGTATATTAATACATTAATACCGCGCTCGTGTTGGTGTCGATGGATCTCTGAGCTTCTTGACTATCAATTTCCAGAAAACTATACAGCTAAGGTGTTGACTATTTTGAAACCAATTTGACTGGGTGCTGTTGCTGCTTGTGGCAGTAACATCGGCCAGTCAAATTAGTTTCAAAATATTCACCAGCATGTTTTGTAAATAGCAAAGACATACAATTCGTACAACGTGTCAGACTATTAAGCACTTAAGACGGACTAAATTGAGTCAGTCATGACGTCATGATTATGACGTCATCCTATGCGTCACGTCGTTGATTATGACATCATATGACGTAATATGATGGATAGACAACATGAAAACTCCCGTTAGCTGGTAGTATTAATTATCCTCCCTCCGTCAGAGGACGAGTACATTGTATTCAGGGCAACAATCTATGATTGGCCTTGTTAAAATATGTGACCTATAAATATGGGTGGTCTCTTAATACAAGTGGTCCATATTGTGTGGGCGACGCATTACCAAGTGGTTTTAGCCATGTAATGCTCAATTTGCTCATGACAATTTCAATAGGGAGATCCATTTCTAGGTATTCCACGCCTATTTCTAGCTAAGCTCCACCCCTTTTTGCGTGTTGGAATCGATGTATATATATATATACGCTGAATAATGAATTCCCAGACTTCCAATTTCAAGGTAACTATACAGGTAAGCTGATGACTATTTTGAAACTAATTTGACTGGGTGCTTTTAAAGATTTGCTGCCTCTGGTCGCAACAACGCCAGGTCAAATTAGTTTCAAAATATTCAACACGATGTTGATTAAACAGTAAAGACATGCAATTCGTACACTTGCCAGGCTATTCAATGTTCATGACTGAGCTCGATACGCCATTCATTTACACATTTTGGATTATGACGTCAGCCTGTATATGAAGTAATTGATTATGACGTCATATCCTTCAGTTACAGATCGAGCCCAGCCATTATCATAGAAAATGACTGTTGAATAAATAGCAAAGACATACAATTCGAACAGCGTCTAGTCAAATTAGTTTAAAAATTTTCAACAGCATGTTGATTAAATAGTAAAGACCTGCAATTCGCATACTTGACTGGCTATTCAATGTTCCTGGCGGAGCTAGACACGTCATTCATTGCACATTTTGATTGTGACGTCCAGCTACATCCGGCCTAAATAATTATGACGTCCTATACAAAAAATCCATTATCATAGAAAATGTTCTATGTCTAATTGCCGTCCAAGAGACCATTGTGGTTTTTCTTTTGCAATTTACTACTGGAATTATAGGGTCGGTTATCCAACCAGTCATTACAGTGGTAAACTGTCAAAACAAGTTCTCCGGCGAGTAGCTAATGCAAATGGACATTTCTCACGATCACCGCAATCAGCCATTTGTGGTCAGTTTGATAGCGTGCTAAAGTGGACATATAAGAGACGCAGCGAGTGGGCGTGTGCTTGAGTACTTTCATCTGCAGAAGGAATGATAAACATGTTTTGTAACCAGTCCTCCAGCAAAAGAAGAGTACTTATTTAGAGTAGTTATTTGGAGTTCCGTTGGCTGTTTATTAAAATAATTAAGCGGTCATCGCCGCGCAAACTCTATTACAGTCGGACCAGAACAAATAAGAGAACTCGCCATGAATCACGTGCATGAAGATAATAATTATGAGATATCCAGCAATCTAAAAATGGAGCCGTGTCTTCGCGCCGAGAATTATTAGATCTCGTATCAATGGCGATCTCGCGAGACACAGCCCCACAATCCCCTGCGCGAAATGGCCGCGCCTATAGGCAATTCTAGACAGCAATAAATAGAAGCGTGCCCGCTGGAGCGGGTACGCAATACTAATTTGACAGCTGCTTTCAAGGTCTTCCGAAAAGGGATATTTATTGTCCTAAGACATTTTGAAACTAGTGTAAATTGTACGTAATAAGGACAGATTCTTTAATTATAACTTTGCAGGAATGCTACATAGACGGCGCTTCCACAGAGCGCAGGGAATAGCAAAATAGATTTGATCGACTAAAGTGTCACCAAAGCTATACCGGTGTCCACCTACAGGATATTCCCGAAACAGAACGGCCGACTTCGAATTTTTTATTACGCCTACATGCTTTAGGGAGAGTTGGGGGAAATTCCCCTGAAATTACTCATAAGACAACGTATCATAGTGTGATTAACTACTGACTTAATAAATTACAAGGAAGTAAACAAAAATAGCAGCTAAAATCTACACATGCACACTAAACGACCATAAGCAAAACAATAGGGCCTACACAGTACAAATGGCTAAACGACGTCAAAGGTATACTAGAGGAACTAGATATGGGATACCTTTGGGAAACCCAATTATTAACGCAAGGTGTACATATAAACGAAATTATAAAACGAAGGTGTAAATCTAAAAAAGATTAATAAAGCAAAACTTCGAAGACCAAGTGGCTCGGAGAAAGGACCGTTCCGGTTTTAGCTATACCCCGCCCATCGCTAGCTACACTCCACCGACACCTCGCTCGTGTTAGGATCAATCGATCTCTGAACACCATGACTATCAATTTCCAAAAAACTACACAGACAAGCTGTTAAATATTTTGAAACTAATTTGACTGAGTGTTGTTAAGACAACAACAGCTCCCAGCCAAATAAACCTCAAAATATTCAACAGCAAAGTTTATTAAATAGCAAAAAATTACTAAGATATGCAATTCATACAACGTGTCGGAGTATTTGAGATCTATACGGTCTATATGGAACCCTTTGACTCGTAATGATTGTGACGTCATCATACACGCGCTGAGCTGATTATGACGTCATACGAGGTCAGATGATGGATGGATACTCTGGAAAGGTGAAATGTGTGAATCTTGTAACGGAAAGACGCATACATCCTTTAAAGGGATGCTAATCTCATTCCAAATTTTGTATTACACCGATAGATTATGGTGTATAGATTCCATATCATTCATATCCTGCCACATGGGCGAAGCTTGGCTGTTCCATATATGTGGCACAATTATCTGCTTTGTAATATCTCCTAAATGTTGAACAGTGATTGCCACCATCTTTCTTCTCAAGTCATAGTGTGTGATGTCATGCAAGTGCCAATGCAGTATATTCTTTATTATGTCATAATCAAATTCTTGAAAATTGTGAAAATAATTTGACGAGCTGCCACTACCTACCTTAGGTACGTATCCCGCAGCAATCTGATGACCATAGTTGACGAGCCTAATGGTGTGTGAATAATTTATAAAAAGACATCAGAATCAAATTTGATGGCAAACGTGTCAAGAGGCGATCTGTACTGAACCTTTCCCGTCCTGTCAACACAGATATGTGTATTCATGATGCTTCGCCCACGCTTTGCCTACGTTGGGATAGAGCCATCCCTGGATACCCAATATCAAGGTAACAATCATACAGGTAATGTTTTGAAACTAATGTTACAGGGTGCGGTTGAAACAGCGCTCCGTCAAATTCATTTCATAATTTTCAACGGAATAGCTATTAAATAGTAAATCCATCAAAAACATACGCACACTTGGCGAACTATTCCAGCTTCATGGTGGGGTGCTTCTGTCAATCATGAGTGTGACGTCAAACTACATGTGCTGTAATTGATTATGACGTCATGTACTTGAGCGACAGATCAGATTCATCAATTGTTTAGACAAATCAAAACATTATAAATCTCTATATAGTGTGCACAGGCTAATTATCTCGCGCGCGGTGAGGGATGGTTTCGTGTGAGGTATATAGATAACGTATATCTATATGTAATGAGGAAAGACCTACACAAATGAAATAGGGAACCAGGCTAAATCTATATAACATACGACTGAGAAATCTTCGTTTCCGTTCACGATATATTCTGTTTCCGGTTTATGATATGGTTTTCGTAGTTTTTCTCCATGGACCCACATTGCATTGTGGGGTATGGACCTTCATTATGCGTGTGTTCCCCAGCTTAATTAATAAATTAAATGCAATTAATTGATATTTAATTGTAAGTAATTCCATCCCGTCCCATATGGTACATAGATATCATGTGAGATGAAGACAGCTTCTCAGGCTTTAGCGTAGAAATCAAATGCATTGTGAAATAAAGGGTAGGTATACCCTCAACAAGGGAGGGCACATAATATATATGCACCATATGATACGTGGTGGAATTACAACCAAATATCAATAAATTTCATTAAATTTATTAATTCAATCCAACGTCTCTGGTATAAATACATTATTTGAGGTATTTAGAAAAATTTAAACTGTAACTCAACGATGGTAGCACGTAAATGCAATATAATCTACCATGCGTAGAAAAATCGTACTTTTCTGGCTGGTATATTATGTTTTCCACAGTATGATTTCTATGTGCAACGTAAGGTCTCCTAACATTACAGTTCTCATCTATTTATACAATATACATAGCCTAGCTAAACTTAGGACTATTTAATGTGATATGCATATTGATATGGTTTGTATTAAACTGATAATTTGGTTTCAAAAAGTGCACATGAAAAATTATAAATCTATTTTTCACAAAACACTCAAGGGTGCCAGATTGGCACTCGTCAGTTACTTCATCTCTATTGTCTGAACATTGTGGGAACTCAAGTGCAAGGATGACTTAAAAATCCCTATTTGGCTGCCAGACTAATAGACTAATTACTTTACATGTACTTAGGGTATGTCGTTACTAAGAACGGTGTTGTTTGTATTTGCCTTTTGTAGATCGCTGCAAGTTTTATAACGGCATTGGACTGGTGCAATTAAAAGGCGTCCGCAAAAATCTGCTAAATTACAGCCTTGCAACCTGCTATCGCTAATAATATGCATGAGTAGTGTTGCAAATATGATGGTTTGGATTGTTAAAAATACCAAGTCGGACGGAAACTTCAAATGTAATAAACATTAACAACAAAGAATTTAGTACATTACGAACCTATTTAAATGTTTTGTATTTAGTTAAGTAATACAAAATGTCTGCGTTCGCTTATAGGCAACGTCTATTTTCATATTATCAAATACAAAATGCCATAAATGAGTTTATATGTGGATTATCTTTGACTGAGACCCTCCTCAAGCAACGGCTGTAGTTTAGTTATCGCAACCAAGGCAATCACAACCATTGTAAGTAAGCAAACCTATACGTGTTTTCTATGCTTAAATTAAAATGCACTGCGCTGCTTATGCAATGAAATTAACCTTTCCAGTTATCCTTCAATCCAATCACATGACGTCATAATTAACTACGTAACATGCAGGATGAGGTCATAAATAATTACGTCATGAATGATGTAGTTCAGTTCGTCACGAACGCTCAATAGACGACGCACTAAGCATTGTTGTACGAATTGTATGTCTTTACTGTTTAATAAACATGATGTTGAGTATTTTGAAACTAATTTGACTGGGCGCTGTTAATCAAAGTATTCAACAGCGTACCTCTATAGTTTGCTGGAAATGGATAGTCAGGGAGCTCAGGGATTGATCGAGCCCAACACCGGCGAAGTATGGGTGGAGCTTAGCTAAAGATGGGCGGGGAATATCTAAAACTGGATTCCTTAATTATCAATACATACACAAGTAGATATGGCATATTTACCACAGATTCGGAAATAATGAAGAAAATATTGAATGCTTCAGATGATCATGGCATGACTATTAGTGAATGGCATGTCATAGTTGAGACTACATACAGGACTAATAATGATATGGATAAGAAATTGCGTTTCAATAACTTTGCTAATATTGGATAGGAACCTGACACGTAACTGAAGACAACATTCTGGTTATCAATAATAATCATAAATCTGGGTTTGAAATTGCTATACGACAGGAACTAACGAGGCGTTCTCAGACATATCTAGAGGTCTGGCTAGCCACCATCGATTATGAACTCTGACGAATTCATGGCTATTTCAGGTATCACTCGATCAGTGTCAGCGGATAACTCAACAGGAACCAGGAAGTCATTAATTCGTGTAACACAACAATTTCATCATAACAGAGTTTCAATCGTATTGCTGAAACCTCTATAATTTTGCAAGAGCATTATGAGATTTTAGAGCCTTCATACGCCCGGCAGCCAATTTCCGTCCGAATTATGTTTGGATTTAGTAGTAATGAATGGCCAAGTGCCTGTCCAAATATGATCATAACTATATTACCCTAAAGCGCCACTCAACAAACATAATGTCACCGGATGGCGGCTCTGGTTGTCCGTTTACGACCACACTTGCCAGCTGTAATTGGCAACTGTGCACGGGTTAGTTGATCAGAGGTCAATACTATTAGTTACACCAGTGGTTAGCCGTGGGTACAGCCTGTTATCACGTGGAAATATAAATGTTTGCGAGTGTGGTAACAGCCGGCACCCAGGGCTAAACACTGGTGGAACGAATTAACCACCACTCCCCCCCCCCACCACCCCCCCCCCCCCACGACGTCTGAGGGAGATATTTCATCATAACGTGGCATTTAGAGAAGCAATTCTACAATTAGACATCTTGACAGCGAAGCCAAACGCGGTTGAATCTTGTAAACGTCACCGTAACGGTCCGCTGATCTAGCTTTTCTACACGGATACTCCATTTCATATCGATATGTTGAATAATTTAATTGACGCGCTCGTCACACTTAAAGATGACATATTGGCTGTATTCAACTGGGCGAAAAGTTAGAGTAAATTGACTCCATAGAGTATATTTTTTATTTGACTGGTATTTCCCGTAAATAAATAGAGCACGAAACAAGCCAGGGCCAAAGCGTGTGGGATGTTTCGTGAAGTATGTCATGTGATGTAAAATTTGAAAATGTGGGACTTACGAGCTGAATTCGACTATTATTCAGCATTCACTATGTCTGAAAACAGCGATGAAAGGTGGATTTTATTTTCAAGATAGTAAAATTTAGGCGATTTAGTCGGTTTCTGAACCTTCCATACTGCTAGTTTTTTTTGTATTCGATTGGTACGTTTGCGTAGAGCACATTTGGGAAACTGCGCGAGTAAATTTACTCTTCGGAAAAGTCCTAGTCGAATACAGCCATTGTTGGCAGATCAATATTCTTGGGTTGTGATGAAATATGCAAAAGTCTGATGGTAATTAATTCACCGTTTTAATAGCTATAATAAATTCACCGCTCTGTCGGGTATTAAATTCGTTATAGAAGCGGATTGTTTTGAAATTCAGACACTTGATTGTCAAAAATGCCGAATCGGGCGCATATCTGCCATTTTAGAGACAGTCATATTATTATAATGCGCTTTAATGAGCTGCGCAGTAAAGCTAAAACACGATTTTTTGTGCGGGGTATACCGTGTGGTATTGCCCTCGTGTGAGGGAAATACCAGAGCATCCACCCATGATCTTCACCAATCAAATAACAGCATTTTGGCATGTGATATTACTAAGGGGTAAGGTTTCGCCAGTTCTTTGCACTACCTTATCTAGTTATATTAATTAATGACGCGGGTGAATACCGTTCAACTAAACAGATGTAACACAACTAATTTTAACGTATCTTATCTGAGCACGGTTATTGAAACATGCTTTTAGCTTTCTATATCTATGCCAAATCTTTTTGTCTCGTGCCCATTGGTGTGGTTTGAACGCAGTTTTCCTCTGACAATGTCGGTTCCATACAATCTTCTCACATTGGGCCACAAATATAGCTAAATGGGTGTTCTATTTCTCAAAAATCATATTTTGCGGTTGCTTCCTGTTTCTCAGCAGTTAAGCTTAAAGGAAAGGATCAGGGAACTAACATATGCTCTTGAATGACAGGTTTATATAATAATCAACCTATAGCCACCAGTGAAAAACAGAAATAAATCAGAATAATTAAAAAAAAAAGGTACTAAATACCATTTATATCATTTTGGCATGAACCAATTAGTGACGCACCTGGACATATGCGCTCTGGTGTATGCCGAGCGAACACATAATACCCGCTACAGCTGGTCATATAAGCTCAATTATATTCCCACTAAGCTGATTAGCCACTACGCCCTACAAGTAAAATACTGTCTAGTTTTTTAAAACAATTTTACTGAAAGCTGTTGTTTCCAAAGTCAGAGTCTACATTCCGTCATACACATTTCAAAATATTCAGTAGACATCTTATTGCGACCTTAGAAACCAGCAGTGTATTTTGAAAATCATTTTGACCGAAACTTGTTGCTTCAACCAGAAAAAGTGAATTTCAAATATAAAGTTTTCAAAAGGAGCAATAGTGAATTAGCAGTAGTGAATTGATCGCTCTACATCGGCTCCTATAGAGAATACTATTCGTACCGCTTACAAAACTATATTCAGGTGTGCTTTCGTTATATTCAGGTAGGCCTATGTTGTATACACGCACGCACAGTTGGCACACGGCGGAGAGCGAAGCACCAGCGAAGTCATTAATTGGCTCCAAGTTAAGCTCTCCTAGATTTAGTAAATGCTTTTTCTCAAATAATCCCCCGATTCATTTCCATTTTTTTATCGATGGTAGTTTATTTAATATTGTATGAAATTACAATTACACATCATTTGTTATTTCCCGTTTCCCTTCCTTTTTTCCCTTCCTTTAATCATAACTTCAAGAAGGCATTTGTAAATTTATATTCAGCCGTTGTATAACAATGGAAACCTTGGTTAAAATGGTATGGCACAGTTCTTCACTGACGCACGCTCGTGCTGTCAATCAAGACTGGATCCTAATTGCAACAACTCAAACGTCTCGTTGGTCTTCAGCTGATACACTTGACGGCTTAGGCCGTATTCTCTACTGTCAACGCTACACCAACTAAAGAATACCATTTTCAATGAACGGAAGAATATCCCTCAAATAACCTTACGTCTTAAAAATTGCTCTATGGCAATGAGACTTTCAATGCAGAAATAAATATCCAAGTTTGCTCACTTGTTTGCCAGTACATCATCGATACTGCACGGTTTAAATAGTTCTTAACCCTTCCTGTGTCAATAGCGCCTCAAATCACCCACAATGCTGG
>CM067369.1:71389189-71481689 GCA_034401795.1 Chaetoderma sp. LZ-2023a | reverse complement strand
TGGTGCTGGTGGCGTTTGGTGGTTGTGACCGTGGCGGTTGTGGCTGTTGTGGTGGTGGACGAGTTCTACATTTCTGTAACCGAACAAGTGAAAACATCTTTCACCCGCAATCTGTTTTCTTTCAAACCTCTCCATCGTGTCTTTCCCACTGCGAGCTTTCCAAGATCATGTAGGTTCTTTCTTATCTTTACTGGTCCTAGATTACGTTCTTTGAGGACTGATCGCAAAACACTTAGCCAGTTGATATTGTGGCGTCCGTTGGATGCCTGTTACCTGTTAACACATACGACTCCAAATTCTAGTGCTTTCTGAACACGCATATTTTGTGTCATTCGAAGAACAAGTCCGAAACTAGACCATCGCGTTGCGGTAACCTCACACTACGATCGCACCACTGACGGTTGGTGGCTCTGATTACGCAGATTGTAGAGTACTGCATTTGATATTATACTGCGTGACTCAGCCGATAGCACCCTGATAACGCAGCTTACTGGGCCGGTACTGGACCAATATCGGCCCAGTAATCTACGTTATCCGGGTAGTAGTGACAATTGACCTTTCCAAGTTATCCATCGATCACATGACGTCGTATGAGATCATAACCAACTAAGTGACGTGAATGCTGACGTCATAATCATTACGTTATAAATGATTATATTTGGCCCGTCTTTAAGTCTTAGTAGTCCGACACGTTGTCCGAATTGTATGTCTCTATTATTTAATAAACACGCTGTTGAATATTTTGAAACTAATTTGACTGGGCACTGTTGCTGCCTATGGCAGCAACACCACACAGTCAAATTAGTTTCAAAATATTCAACAGCTTACATGTATCGTTTTCTGGAAATTGACAGTCACAGATCGATCGATCCCAACACGAGCGAGATGTGGGTGGAGCTTAGCTAGAGATGTGCGGGCATAGCTAAAACTGGAAAGATCTATTTTAGAGTACCGAAGTGACCCACACTCGCCTTGACCTAGCGTTAGCAGCTCATAACGGTAAATATTATGTGTGGTGTTTCATTAATTGTAGATGATATGGCCATTGCTACTAGTAAATATGGAAACATATATACGTATTGCCGTTTGGTGCGGCCCAGAATCCAAAGATATGGTGTCAAACTTAAAGTAATTGATGCAATTGATGTGTGATTATCCACACGGATGTAGCAGAGGAATCTGTTGCCTACATATCTGGTCATCTGTCCATAGGAACCAATGATTTTAGGGGCTGGGGCCCCACAAAAAGCTTATGGAATGATGGTTACCGCTGGTATAGGCACTGGGTACCGGTATGCCGTTTCTTTTTATACCCGCTCGCAAATAGTTAAAAGTTAGCACTTCTGTTCTAGCAAGCATAATAACGATGTCTGGCCGTTAGTTCTGGCGAAGGGTCTCCCATTACAATAAATGGATGAATCAGGTCTGGTGACGAGAAATACTCCTGACACCGCAGGTCACTGACCCTTAAAACACTTCATATATCCACTCACTCTGTTATTTAAAGAACTAAAGCAATGGTGTACCGGATAGATATTCTAAAAGACGGCTTTGGCGCAGACCTATGTTTGCATTGTCTCCTTGCATGTGCATTAAGAGCGTCTGATTTAAGTATAAATGGTATTAGAGAGAAGCCGCCAATTCTGGTATGTGCCAAATCTGACTGAATCCCGCTCACATTAAAAGATTTTGAGGTTTTCCATAAAAGTAACTTAATGAAAAGCGTTGCTGTTTTGGCAGCAACAACTTTAAATCAAATTGACTTGAAAATAATCGCAATATTGCCCTATATGGCGTCAATAATATGCTGCGTTAGCAAATAGAGTGGGCTATATTTGAATGGGTGCGGTGGGTGAGTCATAATTGATATCGCGAGCGTCTCAGCTAATACACATCCATATGTATATATCCAGCGCAGTCTGCAAATTGTTATCTGACAGTGGCTGCGCAAAGAAATTTTTGCTAAGGGCAACCTTAGGTGAAGGTCCGGAAGGGCTGAGTATCCCATTCCCAAAGCATGGGTGCGTATGGTGGTCTTTGAAAAGTAGATGCCTTGAGAATTTCCTACATACAGAGTGATAAACAACATCCTTATTTTGATTCCAAAATCATGAATTTCCCCAATAATTGGAACCTCAATTTATGCACATTAATGCATGAGATCAATGTGTGCGTGCTTGCGTGCTTACATACGTACACACGTGCTAGCGTGCGTGCATGTCACTGCCAGCTTATGCATATAACTAGGTAAGGACATATATAGCCACTTTACCATTATTCTATGTAGAAATTACGGAGGAGATCGGCGTGGAGGTATTGATGACTTAGTTTCCCAACAAAGTTGGTACTTATGGAGCCATCCTTATCACACCACCGAGGCCCATGAAGCCACATGGCCCACCAGCCAATCTGTGGCCCATTGTGCTCCTCAGCAGCATACGGAAAATCATATCCAATGTTACTCTATGCCGCATCCGAGACTTGATCGATGCCTTCACCGGAACATGTGCAAGTGGCTTCAAACGTGGACGCAGCTGCACAGACATTGTATCCGCTCAGCGCATGCTTGTGTTGGTAGCCATGTTCAAACACTGGGATTTTCGCAAAATGGGCATTGCCATGTCACGAGCCTTCGACACAATTACACGCTCAAAGATCCTAGGTATACTACGCCAGGCCAGTTGCAATGAAGATGAGCTACAACTAGTGAAACTACTGCTTGCAGACACCAAGCTGAGAGTACGAGTCAAGTCAGTGAAGTCTATAGAGACATCAATCGGCTTCCCACAGGGAGATGGTCTGTCTCCGGTGCATTTCACCTGTTACCTTGGCGCTGCATTGAAATCCGTGCGGGAACGTTCCACAAGACCAAAGCACACTCCCCCACCCCGTGTCAATACTGGGTATGCCGCTAGAGATAGAATATTCCGACGAAGTGGACTTCATAGACGGGGAAAAGAAACCCCTTGACTAACTTCTCCCAATAGCTGCAAGCAAACGCAAACTTGAGAATCTCTTTATGAATGAATCCAAAACAGAGTTCACCCACATATACATATCTACAAAGCATGAAACTAAAGAAAATGGCGGCGAACTATGGAGGAAACGTAAAATCCGGGGCTCACCGCTTTGCATTACTGCTGACATTGCTCCACGCTGCGTCATTGGGAACATAGCTTTGCAGGCCGTCTAAGCTATGGATTCGTAAATCAAAGATGCCTTTGATAAAAAGACTACGTTTATACAATACATCCTGCATATCCTTGATGCTGTATACTTGTCACAGCTGGGAAGCTCCAAAGGCATCTCTAGACAAACTCGATGTCTGCCACCGCAAACACCTCCGCACCATCACTGGACACCGATGGCCAGACAGTATAATTTCCAACGATCACTATACAAGATGTGTTATACGTCGCCGCTGTCTGTAAAAGTCGCCCAGTGAAGATGGTAAATGTTTGGCCATGTACTAAGGATCCCAGACGAGACACCAGCACAGCGAGCCTTGGAATTAGCTCTACTCGGAGCCAGCAAATACCAAGCCAGTAGAGGACGTCATTGCATACATCTGCTAGGCGTGCTACGAGATGAGCTCAAGAAATCAGGACTCGGTACACTCAAGTCAAGAATGGACATGGGGAAGCTAAGGATTTCGGCTGAGGACAAGCCACAGTGGGCAAAAGCGAAGAGGATTGCAGCTGTAGGATTATTCTACTACTACCGCCACAGAATACAGTAATCATACAAGTAGCGTTAATGTTGTTCCGTTACACACCTTAAGCCTACGGTGGATGCATACACTGATTTTGGTAACTGTATGCGAAAAGCTCTTGAAACTACAGCCTGGAATAAGCTTTTGCCTAACTGACTGGCTATGTGATTGGCTGACTGATTGACTGACTGACTGACTGACTGACTGACTGACTGACTGACTGACTGACTGACTGACTGACTGACTGACTGACTGACTGGCTGGCTGGCTGGCTGGCTGGTTAGCTGGCTCGCTGGCTAGCTGGCTGGCTGGCTGGCGGACTAAGTGGCATTGTGGTTTATTAAGCTTCTACTCGCATGACCACTGATGTGACCAGGGACCGTTCTTCGTATGTAAACAAGCATAAATATGTGCAATACTCGCGTCCTTTTCATTTGGAAGAATGGTTAATTGTGTCACCATGGCCATGATATTTAATCCTTTGGCTCATAGCTTATCACACGTGTACTGGACCCGAGAGCCTACCTTTCACACACACCTGGTCGCTATATCTCCATGGAGTACAGAATCGGAGTTGTGTTTTAGAAATTTTGTCTTTTACGCATACAGTTTTCAAAATAATCATGTTAATCTGGTTACCGTGGCCTTGAACCTTAACCCTTTGACCCCAAATTTATCACACATTTTCAGGAATTCCATGGGCAATCCACAAGATTGATTGCGGTACACGGAACACCCTGGAAACCATAGTGCGCAATACAATTTTGTAATTGACTGGCTGATTGGCGAACTAATCCATTAACAAAGAGAGATGACGGTTTATTGAGCCATTATCCGCAGCTAAAAAGCATATTTCTGTCATACAAGTGAATTTCATTGCATTGCATGTGGACAATAGTGGGGACCAAACATGTACACATCTCTGTATATCTGGGATGCATGAACACAGTACTTTCACGTTAATTTCATCTATCAAGCTGCTGCATATGCGGACATATTGATAATCTAGAGTGGAAATATCTAATATGTTGTTTGGCCTACATTAAAATGTGGAGAATATTGCAGCTGTGTTAACCGCTGTGACTTTAATACATACAACAATAAAATGGCGCTTTGAAATGTTTTCATGCAATATTTCCATGGGGCCATTAGGATGTGGGGAGAAAAATTCGTGTAGGGGGTCAATTGACACCTCTTGCAACATCCCCCCCCCATCCCTCCCCTCCTGTGGTGCTGCCACTGGACTTTATTGAACAACTACTAAAATGAAACGAAATGTAATAGTGCCTGTATATGTAGCGATGAGACGACTCTTAATCAGTTCACACGTTGCTATCTATCGGCATAGCAACAGAAGAAATTCTTAAGCAGTATCCATCATATAGGAATTAGTAAGAGTAGTCAATAAGGACACTTAACCCTTACCACGCTGAAGTCAAAATTTAAAATTTTCAAATTAAATTAAACATATGTGCTGGTTTTAGATTTTCCAACAAATTTGTCCACCAAAAAATTTGTTGACAGATGTACACCAGATTCTTTGCTATTGACGTCGTAAAAGATAGAATATTAACATCAGAGTAATAAGTATTACTTAACTCTCTTCTGGTCACAGTCCAGATAGCCATATACATGCTTTGTGTTGCCAGACACATTCTGCGATTAACCCTTTAACCCTTGAATTTATTCAAGAAAATTTCAATTTTCTCGTAGAAAATTTCTATTTGCAGACCAAGAGAAGACTATTTTTGAAAATTTAACACTGGAATGACTGGCTCGGTTATCGAGCCAGTCATTCCAGTGGTAAATTTTCAAAAATAGTCTTCATTTGGTATGCAAATAGACATCTCTCAAAACCACTGCTGAAACCGTTTTTGGCCGGGATAAGGACTAAAGGGTTAATATTTTGCAACTATTCCCACCGGAATCCTTTGTTGTCACCGGCAGTGGCAGGCCACACCGACGTTTAGCCAAATACATCGTAAAATATCCCAAATCTTACCCGTATGATTGCTTTAAAATTTAGATACTGCGACTTCCGAGATCAAAACTTTAATACTGGCCACTAGGCATCTATGTAATCATACCATGCGCTTGATCTTTCATGAAAGGTTCATTTATCATTTTGCCGAAAGGCCATCTCCCTCGTGACATAATCCGCTATTCTACCACCTCTCCCACCCCCTATAACGGCGACATCACGTTGAAGATTTGACAAGATCTGATACAGCTTATTTTTTTGGAGATTCGCGTGTCTGTTTAAAAATGGATTCCTTAAATGCGCCATACCGGCAAATAATTGCGCATCGACGCGGACATGGAAATTTATATTTTTTTCCAGGAACTCTCAATGGCGCATACAAAATAGATGCGCAATGACATTTATTCATTCACCCGGCTAAACTTTATAATATTCATTCCTAATCTATACGCTAGCAGGGCGTAGATCTGAAAACCTGAAACCCTTATTTACTGCAAACTGTTGCAGAATAATGTACCGATAACAGTCGACGTTGTCTCCTTTAATATTTAAAACAAATGGCACACCGGATACATGATAGAAACAATCTTAAAGAACCGCCACATTATGGCAACATAATCTAGGTGGTCTTTATAGCAGTGTTTCTCTTTACTAAGAGGATGACATTATAGCTCCGGATTTCTCTATGAATGCTTACTTGCACACATATATTGTCAGGAACAGAAACATATAGAAGCCCGATTCACAGCACATTTAACCGATGACACGGCTTGTCATAGAGACATAAGATTTGAGGGTGGCGTATATTGATTTAGTTTATTGTGAAAGGTCAGCTTCACCCAGTATGGAAATAGACATATAGCCACCCAGCAGCCTAGGAAAATATAACCAAGAGGAAAAACACTAACGGGCCGCTAATCAATGACAGATATCATTGATTACTGCCATGACGAAAGCAAACCGATATTGAAGAAATTGGTTACTTCTTAAGCGTACTTGAGACGTCGGACTTAGTATGAGTTTCGACTGGTCCAGACTGGGCCTGATGATCTGACGATTCAGATTCCGCAGAAAGTTGCCTTTTTCTCTACCCAGATTAATAATGTCCTAGTCAAAGACTAAGGCAACTATTAGTAACATTTAACGAATAAAGATGTATTAAACTTGTAAAACTACTTAGTAACTTGAAGAAATAAAATAAAGAAGATAAATATTCATAGATTAACTTCTATAATTGACTAGACTAATACTGACACTTTAATAACGATGATAACAATTTCGTTATTAGTGACTGATCATAGGAACATCAGTTGGCCGAGTGCTGATCTACGTACTGTGAACGTGTCTTATATAGAAGTAAACAAGCACCGGTACGCGCTTATAAGTCTTCTTTCTTCTTTTCGTTTGCTGATCATACCGCCAGTCCTGTAAGTGACTATCGACATGATCATAAGCGTTAAGTGCGTGGATCCATGGTTTATTAGAGTGCGCCGTGCGGCCTGGAACCTCTGTCTTCAGCACTCGAGGTTTCTGTCAGGGTTACCTCACCCTTACCTCCTTTAGTCGCCTCTTACGACACGCAGAGGATACGGAAGGTGTATTCTAAGCCCCACCTACAGGGCAATGCGCTTATAAGTAATTATTACGATAACTTTTCCTAGAATTTGATTGACTACACCTAAATACTGATCAATCAAATAATAATCTCAAACTTTCTCATGGCGCAATACTTGCCAGATTAATCCGTTACAATCCGGATTAAGATGAGCAATATTCATGTAGTTAACAACAACATTCGTATCTGATTTTTTCGTTTTGTCAAACTAGGATTCCATGAATGCTTACGCATTCCATTCTCACCTGACAGGTCTATGACTAGGTTACTCCTATTCATTTATAATAGGCAAACTCGTGGGTAACTGAGGTCTTACCAATCAAAGGGCACGATGGGTTGATCTCTGACCGGGCACGTACATAATGCTTTTTTCTGGGAAAAAACACAAGTGGGTGTAAATTATGATTCATAGTCCCATGCGTCTATAACGAAAGTTGACGCGAACCGTAAAATTAACCATGTATGAGCTGTGGATAAATCGTGGCTCCAGTGTCTTAAAATAATGTCTTAAGGAACATCTTATAAGGTATTGACGCACCGAATACCAGCATGTCTTTCTTAATACAAGCTTGCATCAACTCTGTCAATAATGTGTAAGACTTTATATCCAATCCTGTATAAATCACAGAGGTCGTATTAGACAAGCGGACACAAGTCAGTTCAAATACTTTTTTGCCAATAGCAGACCAAACTGTGCTGCACTATATATTAATTTCCTGTTTTCTTGTTCATTCCTAGAATGAGCGATTATCAAATAATATTTACATAGCAAAATCATTTAGCATTAAATGGCGCTATCACACCACCATTGCAAAATAACTCAGTCAGTAACATTCCATGTGCAAAGCGGTCAGGCGCGCCAGATTGAAGCGTTAATGTCAGGTCGCGATGATCGTCGAGTAGCAGCAGCAGCAGCAGCAGCAGCAGCAGCAGCAGCAGCAGCAGCAGCAGCAGCAGCAGCAGCAGTAGTAGTAGTAGTAGTAGTAGCAGCAGCAGCGGCGGCGGCGGCGGCGGCGGCGGCGGCGGCGACGGCGACGGCGGTGGCGGCGGTAGAGGTAGCGGTAGCGGGGCTAGCAGACTTAAACATTTTATTTTATCTAATTTCCGTATGCAATATACAGCAGCACATACCAGCACTCCTATCTCAAGCACGCTTGAATTCTTTGCATATATATGGCAATTGTATAATGTGTATACCCCATGTATCATGTATGATCTGGGAGTAATAAATCAATCTGTAATCATAATTTTCAGTTACTTAACTGAACTAGGGACTATTGTCTCTAGTTCAATTTCAGAACACAAAAGCTCATATCAGTCTATACGTAATAAAGCCATCACAATCTATGGCTTTGGATATTTCAGAGCTTGAAACAAAGAAGGAATTACCATGTTTTCGAACCGTACTGATGACACGTGCAATTTCGTAAAAGCTATTTTTACCGATTTTATATGTTCTATGGGGAGGCTAAGGGTAAAATGCTTTTTGGTCTTTCATTGCGCCATTATTCTGGTTATTCGAGCAGCCCGAATAATGCTATACAGCGATCTTAGATGTTATGAAATATATCACACCACACCCGAGCCCATATTACCAGTGACCTTTAGGCGTGCTGAGTGCTTACATTCCAATTGAGAGATAAGATCTGTCAGTCAAGTATCTAACGTTATAATCAAACTATGTTAATTGACCTTTCCAGTTTATCCATCCGTAATATGACGTCGTAATCAACAACGTAACGAGGATGATGATGTTATAATCAATGACATCATGAATGACGTAGATAAGTACGTCACGGACGCAGAATTGATGACGGGTCATAAGAAGCAACAACACCCAGTCAAATTAGTTTCAAACTATTTAACAGCTTACCTATATAGATTTCTTGAAGTGGATAGTCAGGGAGTTCAGAGGTCGATCGACCCCCAACACAAGCGAAGTGTGGGTGGAGCTTAGCTAGAGATGGGCGGGGCATAGCTAAAACTGTAAAGGTCCATTGATAGATGACTTCCCAATAAAATGACGTAGACGTTACTGAGATTAATTTACTCAGATAGATGTTTAGATGGCAAAACTCTACTGATTCATTTCCACTAGCTGGTGCACGGGAGAGTTCCGAATACTGGATCCAGAAACTAGTGTCAAATTATGCCCGGTTATTTCTAATGAAAGCTCACACAAAAGTCCAATGTTCATGTTTGTGTCCGAGAAGAAAGAATATATTGATCACTATTCTAGGTATCACCACGCCAATGTTAACGAAGCACCGTGATTATTTATACTTATCAAGCGGTCTACACTAGACAGCACCTCCAAGTCAATTCAATTTCAAAATATTCAACATGTTACCTGCATAGTTCCTTTGAAATTTGGATTCAGGATTCAATGTATATAAATTTATTCCATCACGCGGAAAAAGCGAATGAGCTTGGCTAGAAATGGGTGGGACATCGCTAGAAATGGGTGGGACACAGCTAGAAATGGGTGGGATATAGCTAGAAATGGGTCGGACATAACTAGAACTGATTTACTCTATCTTATTTGGTATGCTAACATGGTGTAAGAAATTTCTGACCGCGAACGCCAACTCTCTTAGTCTTTATTCCGGTGAAAAGGTGAACAATAAATTTCTAGAATAAGATTGCAATCCTATTCTCATCACACGACATCGAGTTCAGCTAAAGAATAGTTTTGTGATCACTTAAGTTATATTTTTGAGAGATTCTTTTAAATCAGCAACTCAGAAGAATGTAGACGTCCATATGAAAGATATTCTCTGAAGCCGTACTTGGGCAACAAAGAGGTACAACTATCGGCTTTGTTCAAATAGATGTTGGCATAATCCACAAAGGAATGAAAGCCATATCAAAACTTATGTCTGAAAACTATCGTATCCAATAAGATCTGGAGGTATCTGCTAGCCTTTGTTCTTCTAGTATGATGTATGATGATGGCTGTTCAGAGATTGATATCCACCCCCCAACCCCCATCACCATCCACCCCCGCCCCAACCCCACCCACAGATGTAAAGATTGGATTTGTTAACTTGTTTGCCAACATGGAAAGCACTCACGTTCGGTTTTATTCACCAGAAGTTATACATCACAATGACCTTATTGAATACATAGTAATAATATGTGTCCTATGGATAACCCATGATGGTTATGCATAAATTGGTTATATGCAAAAATGACATCACATAGCTTCTAGAATTTTGGAAACGGTCATAGCATTGGCACGTACAGTAAACATTGCCTATCACGGATAGTGCATGGGTCATTGAAGCGATGTTGACAATTCCATGTGGTCGTTTACCCCTTAAACTCACAAATTTTGCTCTAGAAAAGTTCAATTTTCTCACAGAAAATGTCCACTTGCAGACCAAGAGAGAGTTATGCTTGAAAATTTGGCGCTGGAATGAGTGGCTCGGTTATCGAGCCTGTCAATCCAGTCGTAAACACTTAAAATAGTCTCCTCTTGGTTTCTGAATGGCTATTTCTTAAGACTATTAGGGAATCCGTTCTTTGTAAAAACTTAAAACTCAAGCTCGCTATAAACCGGCTTCGCTATAAACCGGCTTCGGCAGTGATCTTGAGAAATGTTCATTTGCAGATGAAGAAGAAAAAGATGAAAGTTTACCGCTGCAATGACTGGCTTTCTCTTGATCTGCAAATTAAGATTTTCTATGAGAAAATAAAAATTTTCTGAACAAAATTGAGAATTAAGTGATTAATACGGTTTGTTTCCAGTAGTTAATAGCAGGAGTCTATAATACTTCTGTTAATAGTTATTGGTGCCAACTAATGGTGGTTACTTAAAACAAACTCCTTATGTAGGCCACTAAAGCAATGGCATCGTACTAACATACGCTCACTCACATCGCTTCGCTGTTCGACACGAGAGTGTTAGTGGGAGGGCGAGACCGTGCGATTGGACGATGAGCAATGGGGGAACCCAGTTTAACTGTGCCTTGCCCATCTCTAGTTAAGCTCCACCCACGCTTCGCCCCTTTTGTGATCCATTGGCGAATGTTTGTTACTGCCTTTGTATCAAAATAAAATATTGCCACACTGTCCGCCTTTGTCCATTCCATTAGACACACGTATCCGATAACTCTTCGAATTCCAAAACCCATTTCTATTATCATTTACACTCGATTGCAATCCTATAACTTTGCTATGTATTGTTGATTTCGGAGTGAATGCTTAACTAAAACAACGAGTCTTTATTTAACTCTTATAATGGGCAATTGAGGAATCCAGTTTTACCTATGCCCCGCCCATCTTTAGGTAAGCTCCACCGACGCTTTGCTGGTTTTGAGATCAATCGATCCGTGCCCTCACTGAATCCCAATTTCTGAAAATCTATACAGGTAAGCCGTTGAATATTTTGAAACTAATTTGAGTGTATGCAGTTGCTGCCAATCGCCCAGTCAAATTCGTTTCAAAATATTCAACAGAATAATTTGTTCGATGTGACGAGCTATTAACCATTTAAGACGGACTAAATCGAGTCATTCATGGCATAATTAATTATAACATCAGCCTGCACGCCACGTAGTTGATTATAACGCCATATGATTCACTTAGAAACTGGATTCATGAAAGTTTAATATTCACACCAAAATACTTTAACATAAAAGTGTGTGAAATCTTATACTTTTAGAGGCTTAAATTATGTGCTTAGATGTACACAAACGAAATATGATGATTTTATTCCGTACAAATTATTATAATTTTTTTAGTTGTGAATTTGAATTAGAGACTCGTGCATCTAATTCAATTCTAATACGGTATGTCAATACATAATTAACACCAACCGTTTTCAGTAGCTTCCTGTTTGCGAACTTATAGTTTAAGGGGTAAATGGACAGCAGCCCAACACGTACAGGTCGGGGCGAAGGTAGCACCTAGAGCTCACCTCTGCTATTCTTCCATTTGATCTTATTCCTCGCTCTCTCTATCTCTCACCCTCTCCCCCCCCCCTTTCCTCCTCTCTCTCTCTCTCTCTCTCTCTCTCTATCTCGGTCTTTCTTCCTACTCTCCCCCACCTCACACTCAACATTCACATACTTATGCACACCAATAGACTACAATTAATTAAACTATTATGATTTGCCGCCATTTTGTTGTAAAAAAGTTTTGAATAATCTGTATGTGTATGGGAGACACGGGCATAAGACTCTAAGTCTTATCGTGCTTCCATTTGAACAAATAAATCACGTTTAAACCAATTCAATTTGAAATTATATTAATTTATACGTAATGAAATCATCATATTTTAATATTTATTTCGTTTCATTACATCTAACCACAGAATCTAAGCCTCTAAATGTATACAATTTTTACAATTATATTTTCAAACATTTTGCCGTGAGTATGCACCCGAAATTCTAATATATAGAGTTATTTACGTGTAGTTTAGCCCATTGAATGCCAAATTCCCAGCGTCTCAATTTCAAAGTCGTTATAGGCAAGCTGTTGATTATTTTGAAACTAATTTGAAAGCGTCATGTTGCTGGTTAGGGCAGAACGATCTCATTGTGAAATATTTAGTTTTGTAATTCAGCCTGTCCGTTTCAAGAAGTAATGCATATTTATTATTTCTCCTTATGTTTGTTCCCTCAAAGATGCAACGCGCCTATAAGGAACAGATTATCATCACTGATAGAAGGATATCGTTATGATGTATATATTGCATGATTTAGGTGAAGAGAATAGATCAAGGCAAAGCACATGATATCTACTATCTGTAAAAAGCGAGCATTGCTTTGTAAAGTAGAATTATTTCTCAGTTTACTGTAATCAATTATAAACTGAATAAAATCTTCTTTTTTTTTGCAACAGAGAGAGAGAGAGAAGGAGGGAGGGAGGGAGGGGGGAAGGAGGGAGGGAGGGAGGGAGGGAGGGAGGGAGAGAGAGAGAGAGAGAGAGAGAGCGAGAGAGAGAGAGATAGAGAGATAGAGAGAGAGAGATAGAGAGAGAGAGAGGGAGAGAGAGCGAGCGAGAGAGAGAGAGAGAGGGAGGGAGGGAGGGAGGGAGGGAGAGAGAGAGAGGGAGAGAGGGAGAGAGAGCGAGCGAGAGAGAGAGAGAGGGAGGGAGGGAGGGAGGGAGGGAGTGAGGGAGAGAGAGGGAGGGAGAGAGCGAGAGAGAGAGAGAGAGAGAGAGAGAGAGAGAGAGAGCGAGTTATAATGAAATACAAACTAGTTTTTTTAAACGGAATTTAGTTGCCGTTGTTTGATGCCTTTTTGCAGGAGGATGCAGTTGGCGCGCTTATTTCAGTTCGTGACAGCTACTGATTAATTTAGAATAATGATCGATAAAATGCTGGGTTTCCCAATTTCTATTAGTTTACCGTGTCTGGCAGTTGATAAATAGGAATTGGTATACAATAGCCCACAATTTCTCTCATATTTGTAAAAAACAGTTATGAATCTTTTTTTCAAGTAATTCAAATTAACAAGTAATGGATGAATCCAGTTTTAGCTATGCCCCGCCCATCTCTAGCTAAGCTCACCCACACTTCGCCAGTTTTGGAATCGATCGATCGCTGAACTCTCTGACTCAATTTTCAGAAAACTGTACAGGTAAGCTGTTGAATAGTTTGAAACTAATTTAACTGGGTGTTGTTGCTAACTACGGCAGCAACGGCCTTCAATCAAATTAGTTCTAAAATATCAAATACTATGTTTATTAAATAGTAAATACATACAATTAGTACAACAACTCTTAGTCCGCCATCAATTAAGCGTTCATAACGAACTTATTTGCGTCATGTATGACGTAATTGATTATGGCATCATCAAACACGTCACGTAGTCGATTATGGCGCCATATGTTGGACTGGGAACCAGGAATCCTCAATTGGCAGTCCTAATTCTGATTCAATAAGCGATTCCGACCCAGTTCTGCCTAATGATGTTATAGGTTACATTGATCATGGAATATATCTGTCGAAATGTGTCGTATATCAAACGGAGGGTAATATATTGGAATTGTTGAAAGTCCTAGAATGAGATCGACGAGGAGCAGGAATAATGTTAAATACATCTTACCAAACACTCAAATATTTTAAATATGCAGTGAGAAATTTCTTTATACAATATATGAGAATACGTATAGCCTACAAAGGACACAGTGAACTGATTTCCTTATATGAATGTAGTACTAATCAGGACTCGGCATCATCACTCTCATCAGTTATGCCTAGAGCACACGGGCCAGTCTAGCTGAGCTACCGGCCTCGCGAGGGGTTTGCCTCAGATGTTAGCTCTTGGGTGTCTCGCCGCACACGATGAGGAATGTGCTGAGCTAGTTTCAACTTCACAATTAAAAAAATATATAATAACTAAAACGTAAAGAAATCATCATATTGAAGATTTTTGATGTGTCTCCTGTTTCTATGCTACGTACACGTTCTTATGAGGTATACTTGACTATGAAGTCTCTTCCGTTTTGGGTAAGATTTGTATGTAAGGTTGCTGCGACAACCCACCTTACCGAGAACGAAAGAAATAGATATCAGCTCGCCTCGTTTATAGCTGAACTTAACGATACTTGTATTTGATATCCGGGCCTGATCTGACTGACTACCAGAACTTGCAGGTAAGCTACGGTGATCTTCCGTAGTCTCCAGAATTAATATCACAACTCAAACTCTTGCCTTGAGGTTATCAAGGTGATAATTTTATTAAATCTACTGTACACTATAACTAATGGTGGCTTTTGCTGCCACTAGTAAAAGATAAGTACTTAAACGAGTTTGACTATTTTATACTACTTTACTTAACTTGGCTGTTTCCTATTTGCTACTGATTCGTATTACTCCCCTTCACAACGGGTCTGCTATACTCTATCAACCTAACTAGCTATCTCCTACTCCAGTATATTCAGAGATAGCTTTTCGATGCCAACGACGGACCTCGACAATTATCAAAGCGTCCCATATATACTCCTTTGAGTTTCCCGCCCATATTCGTTTGTCTTCTCTTTCCCAGATTCGGGCCGGATGCTCATTGATTGTGACGTCATCCCGACCAATCATACTCTGATTATTCCTTCCGAAAAGGGAACCCTGAACATGGTTCAACCGGTTTGGGCTGGTTCTGCTTTGAAACACTGATTCATCAGCACTGGCCGATGTCACCCAGTGCAGCGTCCTACTGCGTATATACTATGATGATGCCTATCGTGCTACCCCGTTTATTAGCTCACCTGGTAATTTCAAAGATGAATTTCATTAAGGTCTTATTCATAAATATAAGATGTCGACAGGGTCATGACTCCCCACCAGACAATCCGATATCTACAATATGTTAAGATTTAGTTCGCTTCATTACATTGAGGTGCACAAAATAAAACTCTAAAAGTAAACAATTTAAGCAATTTTATTTTCATGCATTCTGGTGTGAATGTGCACCTTTAAATTACGTGGACAAACTATGCGTTTTCATTGGTCAGTTGATTTATGCAGCTGAGCACACGGCGCACGACGTCCGCACACGGTGAGTCTTTTACCTCGCCAGGCCAAAAATATCAAACATGACAGATATTTTCCTCAAGGCCTCTCAAGGCGAAACCCTCACCAAAATCACCCGCGCACAAGAGATAGCGGCTGAGCTCCTAACCTCCCGAGGCCCGGAGCTCGGCTGGATTGTACCGTGTGCGCTAGGCATTAAATCTAGCATTGAACTAGTACTGTTCAAGCCATGCTTTCTAGATGTACACGTTTTCGTACTACCACCCTTCTTACAACAGCAAGAAATACTATAAAAATCGGCAAGCAGTACAGGAGGCATGCCAGTCTCTATTGGAAGCAAGATACAATCCACGACCTGTCAGTTGATGTCATCTACACTCATATATTGTATCTTCATGCTATGTTAAATGTTGCTGCTTACACTTCTTCAAAACCAGCAAACCTTACAAGTTAAAACAACCGTGATGGTGCGTGACATCCGGGACTTTCCTGCATAAAGAAAATGTTTTACCCACAACATACCATCAGTACAGCTTTGCCGGCTTAACAGGAAGTGGGGCAGATAGTGTGCATTGCGAATAGAGTGACTAGCATAGTGGCGTTGAGCAATGGAACCCACTTTAACTATGCCCCACCCATTTCAAACTAAGCTACGACCACGCTTTGCCCGTGTTGGGATCAATCGAACGCTGACTTTTCAGAGTCACAAATATGAAGGTAACTATACAGGTAAACTGTTGAAGATTTTGAAATGCATTTGACCAGTAAAATTTGTTTCAAAATTATCAACAGAAGGTTTATTAAATAGTAAATCCGTCAAGGTCATACAATCCGTACAACTTGCCGACCTATTCCATGATCATATCTGAGTATTCCTGTCATCTATGAGTCTGACGTTAGCCTACACGTGGCGTAATGGCTTATGACGCCATATACTTGATTGACAAGTTGCATTCATCCATTAATTCAAAACACTGAGAATAACGTCCGAAAGATTCCCAACATTCACGTCTTCGTTCAAGATAGTCCAGGTGAGCATTTTGGCCCTTTATTAATTTTTTACTCTCGGCGCCAAATACAGTGCGAGGATTGTAGTTGGTGAGGTTCGTCCATCCATCCGTCTGCCCGTCCGCCGACCAGCCCGGTCGCCCGACCACTCGGATGCCCAGCTTCCTGGCTGCCCGCCCATCCGCCCATCTGTCTGTCTTGCTGGCTATCAACCCGAGGCATATCACCGGAATCATGTATGATAGAATTAATACATTAATAATATGTGTAAAGAAAATTGAGTCTGAGGTCAAAGGTCAGACCTCAATACCAGGTGGACACATAGTCCATACCCGAACACAAAATTTGTAACATAGGTCTACATTCATATTGTAGTTGGCTAGAACCAAAATTTATTTTCTGGTCAAAATACAAACGTCACGGTCACGTGCTCGTTTAGTGCATACTGGAATACGCATTTTCTTTTCTCATGCTCTAAATTCATATCAATAGACAAAGGCAGAAATTCATACCACGATTCTATACAGAAAACCCTAATACCGAGAAAACTAAAGGATTGTTTGCAATATGCAATAAACCGCTCCTTATCAAACTCTCCAAATACTTGTTAGCATAAAAAAAAAAATTGAACGGCTAGACTAATTCATCCATCTTCTCACCCAATCATACACCCGAGTTATCCATCAACCCAAGCATCCATCGCCATCATTGTTAAAGCGATGCTAATCTCATCTCAAATGCGATAGATTGTACGATAGATTATAGCTTATGGATTCCATATCATCCACATCCTGTTACATTCCCTTACCTGTATCACAATAATCTGCTTTGTAATATGGTGTAAACATTGAACAAGTGAGCACCGTGATTTTGTTTACTCAATCGATAGTGTATGGTGTCATGTAAGCGCCAATGCATTACATTCTTTATTATGCAAATCATCTTGGTGAATATTTTGGGGATAATTTGATTGGATGTTGTCATTGCCTATGGCAGTAACGGCTTCCGGTCAAATTGGTCTCAGAATAGTCATCAACTTACTTGTATGATTGTTTTTATATCACATTGCCACATTATATGTGACACCGCTATGACTGAGCGTATAGACCAAGGCAGATACGCTAGTTTTTCTTTCTGATTGGTTGAAAAGTAAGGCATGACAGCCACCATAGGCTTTCGAAATGTACCAACGTTTAAACTACTCAAGCCTGAATAGCTTTTTTTAGCGGCATGGTAATAAGCTTAATATTATATTATAGTTGACGAATGACGTGTTAGATCAGCTGAACAACTATTATATGAAGTTAGTTCTCCTTTAATACTGCCTGAAACACTGCAGGGGCAAGTGGCCCAAAATAGAATAATAAACTGATTATTGTTGTTATCATTATTATGTAAGCGATCCCACTGTCGTAGTGCGCGGCGGAGATGGTATGATAATAATAATAATAATAATAATAATAATAATAATAATAATTATAATAAAATTGTATTTCTACCGCCATTGACTATGTACAAATAATCCTCATATGCCGTTGTCACGGCCTGAGTGTAATAAAGAAAATACGAATACCAATACATTATCGCTGATAAGTCTGCAATGCAAGAAGGTAGAATAAGCAAATCTGTAACATAAGTTCATAGTGTGCTTGTCTATAACGATAATTGTGTTTCATGTCAAAAGTTCATGCACACATCAAGATCACGTGCACATTTAGTTCAAACTGGAATACTCAATTTCCTTGATAATGCAAGATGACAGAATAACCAAATCTGTAACATACAGTCATATTGTGATTGACTAGAACCAAAACTGTGTTTCAGTTAACGATTTCGAATGTCGACGTAACGGGGTCACTTAGTGCATTGTTAAACTCGAGTACAAACGAGTCTGCATCTTCGCAGACCAATTTAGGTTTATACGTGTCTTGCTGTAGCTATTCCGGGGCTTAATACTCCCTGGTGAATCTATTCGGAGAATATTGCACGCGCTATGTGCAATTCTGCTGATGCCATCCCTAGACAATTTGTTTGAGTAATGGCTCCGCCGAGAATATAATGTCTTCATAGGTCATTCACGGAAGCACGACTTCTTTTTTCAAGCAGCCAGAATAAGGCTATCAGTATTCCTAGCAGCGATACAATTTATAAGCTTAACCCGCAGCTTAATTATTCAAAATACATAATTCTGATTAATCCCATGAGCAACTCATGAAACAAAGACGCCCCCATGCTCATACGTTTTGCGATAGCACACTTAAGCCGAGAATCCATGTATGCGCATTCCGTCTCCGCAATCCGTCTCCGTCATCCGTCTCCGTCTCCGTAAAAATCGAAACAACGTTATAAAGGTTTGTGAATTCCATGTGCACGTCTCCGTCTCCGTCTCAGTAATCCGTCTCCGTCGTTCGCCTCCGTAGTTTAAAAAAATCGGTCGTGGAGGGATTTTTTACGGAGACGTGTGCTAAATGGATGGGGTATTCCGTTTTTACGTCATTAGAAAAGGGTTTCCTGAGAAAAATTCGTGCATGCCACGTGCTTTCTTGCTATGTACCTGTATATCAGTCAAAGGTGAATATGCCTCGTAGTAAACTGACTAGTGAGGACACTGATAAATTAATAGAATTGGTGCGGAACCATGCATCATTGTATCATCCCAAACTGCCCGAATACAGAGACAACATCTTTATTAGCAATACCTGGAGCAGCATAGCTAAAGCCATGGGGATATCTGGATATACAGGTAGGTCCAATCAATAACCACGCGTGCATGTGAGAGAGAAGTATGGTAGAGGAGGGTCGAGAGAGGGATGAATGGCGGGAGAGAATGTGACAGAGTGGGTGAATGGTGGGGTGGAGCGAGTGATGGAGTGGGTGAATGAGGTAGAGCAAGAGAGACTGGATGGAGGAAGTAAGGCCAGAATGCAGGGAAAGAGGGAGAGGGAGGATGGGAAGGTTGGAGGGGTGGAGAGCGCGGGATGGAGGGAGCGAGGGGTAGAGAGAGAGAGAGAGAGAGAGAGAGAGAGAGAGAGAGAGAGAGAGAGAGAGAGAGAGAGAGAGAGAGAGAGAGAGAGCGAGAGAGAGAGAGAGAGAGAGAGAGAGAGAGAGTGAGGTAGAGGGATGAATTGATTGAGTGGAGATCAATAGGATGAATGAGGTAGAGGGGAGAGATGGTAAGAGAAGGTTGGGTGGATGGATTGAGGTGATGGGGGAGGGAATCTGAGAGAGTGGTGGAGGGCCCAACTATCTCTATTTTTCTAAGTTATATATTTCCAGGTGATCTATGCAAAGCGAAATGGCGATCGATCCGAGATGTATACATCAGGAAGAAAAGGGACTACACATCGAAAGTTAGTGGTCAAGCTGCATCGAAAGCCGTAAAGTGGGCATATTATGAGCAGATGAAATGCATGGATAATTACAACGCAGAAAACAGGTGAGTTAAGGAATACTCTATGCGTGTGTCTGGGCGTGCGTGCGTGGGTGCGTGCGTGCGTGTGTTTCCTTATTGAGTTTGTTAATAATTTCGATACTTTCACTAGGAAGGCGATGCAGAGGATATTGTGGATACACTTATTAATGTTGAAAAGTGCATGTGTTTATTTCTATATGCGCCGTCAGCAAGATGTGTTGTTATGACATGAAAAGATGTGAAATTGCGGCCTTGTATTTTAGGCCTATATTAATATTCATCAAATTGAATTTTCAGCACAGACAGCAATCTCCAAATACCGGAAGACAATGAAGGCAGTGTAATCGCAAACAATGATGACATGGCCAGTGGTTCTGAGGATGATAGCATATATTTGAACGAAAGTCTCTCGTAAGTGTTCAACGATAGTGTGCTCATTCAGTAAATTCACTCCTTGTTACAAGTGCGGTCTGCCATGATAGCGGGTTGACATGGATAAAATACTGTTTGAATCTTTCTCTCACATCAATAGCCTCTATGGTTCCTCGTGTTCCGAATCCTGTTAAATTTTGGATTCCATCGCAATTATCCTGGTCATAATCATGCAGCAGCTGTGTTGTAGCAGCAGATGTCGTCTGCGTTTGAATGATGTTATGCAGTAAACAGGCGGCTTTTACAATTTTCATAACTGTATCTGGTTGTACAGCCATTCGAGTATAAAACACTCTCCATCTGACAGATAACACACCAAAAGCATTCTCAACAATTCGCCTTGCTCGAGAGAGCCTGTAATTGAAAAATTGTTCCTCTCGTGATGCAGATTTACCTGGCTAGGGTCGCATTAAATGCTTGTGCAACGGAAATGCTTCATCGCCAATAATGACATAGGGCATACCGCCATAATCATGATCTCCAGGCAATGAGTGATCTGGAGGAATGTTTAACAAATTATTATACAGAGATCTGCCAAGATTTGATCTTGAAAATATACCACTGTCACTATCACGCCCATATGAGCCAACGTCAATACAAATGAATTTTAGATTTGCATCCACCAATGCGAGTAAAACTATCGAAAATGTCTTCTTATAGTTAAAGTACATTGATCCACTGTTGTGTGGTGCCTGTATAACCATATGCTTTCCATCGATCGCGCCAATACAGTTTGGAAAGTTCCAGTTATCATTAAATTGCTCAGCAATTAATCGCCAATCATCATGGCTTTGAGGCATCCGCATGTACTGTTCGACCATAGTATCCCAAATCACATGACATACACGAGGAACGGTCTTGCCAACTGTAGATGACCCTACGCGATATCTGTAAGCCAATGACTTGAATGTTTCCCCAGTTGCTAAGAACCTGCAAATAAATGATTGGTTATTAATTAATTCATTAACGATAAATTATGAAGACTCATGGTTGGCGGAAGGTATTAAAAGTTACGGGAGTAAGCTGGGGGCAGTAAATTCTAGCACTAGAAAGATTGACAGAGGGTTGCATTGTTTTGCTTTATGTTCCGGATATAATTAAAAAGGATGCGGATTGGTTCAATATCCCGATCAATGTATTTCTCAGAAACTGCTTATCTGCTTTGTTTCAATTTCATGGATGTTGTCATTATATGCTATTTTCCAGACCATCGCTTGCTACGTGTGAGGGCCGTGAAGGCGGTGAGGGAACATCCTCACAAAGTATTGATTTATCTATAAATACTCATGTAAAACCAATCTCGGCTGGTAAAGTAACGAAGTGTCGAACAAACGCAAAGTCAAAAGCTGGAGGTGGTAAATTTGAAGAAATGGCAATGAAAATGAACGAAAACCTGGAAAGGCGACGTGCTGATATAGATTATCACAAAGGGAAGTTGAGATGGACGAAGAGGATCTCTTCTTTAAGTCACGTGCTCTTCGTGCCAAGAAATTAACAAAACAACAACGGGGACTGATGAAAATACAAATTTCACAGTTGTTATACAATTTTGAAAACGAAAATCATACACAGCAGCCTCCACAACAATATGCAGATAAGCATATGCCTACATCCCAATATCAACATCATCAACAACAACCGACACAATCACAATCACAACCACTACAACACGCCATGCCAATGCATACACAACAACAATCGTACATACCATCTAATCAGCACATATAATGTGATGAACAAACTTCTACTGTTGTTGGTGTGGCAATGTCATGCCTAAACACTCAATAACTATAATAAATTATGCAATTCAGTATTACTTTGCAAAATAAAAAATTTTCTATTGAACGTTAAATTTGTTTACCGTATGCATATAGCTAGTTGTTGTCGAGGACATATTGATTCCCTTGGTATGTGTTTTTTCGACAAATGAGGCCCAACGAAATGCAACACTTGCGTAAATTGCTCTCTTGTTAAACGAAAGTAGGCTTTGAAGCTTTCTTCATCAGAATCCAGCCGCTTAACCAAATGGTAAAATGTTCCAAAGGATTTTCTCTCTTGAATAGTTTGTTCACCCACCATCGATGTTTTCTAGGCTTTTTATTCTTCTGTTGTTGTAAATACATCAATGATAGAAGCATCAATTCATCTTCGTCTTGATCGCACTCTAGTTGCAGAATCTTCGATAGTGAAGCTGGCATAATGAATACTAACAACAACGGGAACAAGAATGTATCTGTATATGCCTATGTTACTGTTCCCTAGAAAGGTATGGCAAATGAGCGAGCTTTAAATTGCATACTCACTAAATCGGATACGTTTTACGGATCAGGTGATCGTCACCTGACGCATACATGGATTTAAAAAATACGGATGACAGAGACGGAGACGGATGACGGAGACGGATGACGGAGACGGATTACGGAGACGGAATACGCATACATGGATTTTCGGCTTTATTCGTTCGACGGATGAACTCGACATGTCACTAAAGTATATGCCGTCACGATCGATTACGCATGTAGGCTGACCTCACAATTATAATTGTCAGAGAATACTCCGTCACGAATCTTGAGTGGTCCGTCAAGTGTACGAATTGTATATCTTTGATGGATCGACTATTTAATTATCATTCTGTTAAATATTTAGAACCTAATTTGTTTGGGCGCGGTTGCTGCCATAACAACCACACCCAGTCGAATTAGTTTCAAAATATTTAACAGCTTACATGAATGGTTACCTTTCTATTGGAATTCTGGAAATTCAGGATTCGATCGATTCTAACACGGACAAAGCGTTGGAGGAGCTTAGCTGGAAATGGACGGGGCATAGCTAGAGATGATCCCTCTGCTAGAGCACGTAAACACCTCTCAACTCCAGATTTTTCTTGTCTTGCGACACATCGTCATAATCCAGAACATGTTTGCTTTTCACGATTTGTTGGAATTGTTGTATGTGATTTCGTACATTTCGTGCAATGTAAATATGAAACCGGACATCATGACCTGTTGTACAACCATCCAATGCGTTTTCCTACCAGTTCAATTAAATTAAATAATGTAAAAGACATAACGCAGAAAATGTGTGAACAAGAAATTGTCGTATAATCTAAACAGCGTGGTCTTCTATGATGATCTCGTCAGTTGTCGTGAATGATTAGATCACATACGATTAATCAGCTTTAAAATCGTGTAATGTAAATCGGGCTTTAGACTCTCAATTAGTTGGCGACTAGTTGTTCGGAGGTGTAGCGAGGTGTTCCTAGGTGTTTTGAGTTGTAGGATATGAAATCGCAAGACGTACGCTGGGATACAACTAGTGGCGACTAGTTGCCGAAGAAAAAACATGTTTAATATTTTTAACTAGTCGGCAACTCAGTCGTTGTACGTATATGCCGGCTAGTTGCGAGTTGTAAAGTTATAGACCAACCAGGAGAGAGTATTGAGTCACATGTTTGCCTGTTAACGGATGTAAGGATCACAATAAAAAAATTATCAGTTCGCAAAATAGAAATTTTTTCAACGTTTGTGCGTACAGTATCAATCAATTTGTATGATGAAAAATGTGCCATGCACATTTTAGCGCGCCTAGCTGCTTTACCGACTCCTGTCTTATAGAACCACACGTTTGCGGATACAAAGAAAACCCACTTTCTCTGTAACAAAATTGCACTACGTGACCATCTGTACGTTAGTGACCAATTCTTTGTAATCGGGAAGGTGTGTTGTTATTCAGCCATTGTAAACGCTATGCTGAATCCTATGCAATCCACAGTCTGATGTGTTTCCCATCCACAACGTCAATACAATCCTGAAAGTTCCACCTGTGTAGGAAACCAGAAACACGAAAGCTAATACTGTGGCATGTGCAAGAACATATGAGGAAATGAGACGAAAATGACAAATATATAATTATTAACCACATCCATATTGTCTTCATGGCTCTGGCTGTCAGCTCTCTCTCTCTCTTTGTCTCTCTCTCTCTCTCTCTCTCTCTCTCTCTCTCTCTCTCTCGCTCTCTCTCCCTTGCTTCCTCCTCTATCCACCACTCTCTCCTCTTTCTCTCTCACTCTATTCCCACACCCTCCTCGTTTACCCCCGTTTCTCTTTCCTCCTTCCACCCGTCTTTCCTCTCTCTCTCTCTCTCTCTCTCTCTCTCTCTCTCTCTCTCTCTCTCTCTCTCTCTCCCTCTCCCTCTCTCCCTCTCTCCCTCTCTCTACACCATCTCGCTCTCTCTCTCTCTCTCTCTTTCTCTCTCTCTCTCTCTCTCTCTCTCTCTCTCTCTCAAATATGTATATTTTAGTTTCGCTTTAGGTAAATGCACAAGAACGTGACACGGAGGAGACAGATTGTCACTACTTATAACAATATGACGTCAGATAGGGCTACGTGAGCGAAAGCTTGGATCCCACCAGTGAACAAAGCATCATTTGTCTACCAATGTATAATTTCATTTGACTGTTTGTGCATCAAACCATATGCTTTCGATTCAGAAATGCTGAATACAATTTTACACGCCGGATATTTTGAAACAAATTCTAGTAAAACTATTTTAATGATGTTACACGTGACCATCCAGATTACCTATGCCATTTCCATTGAAGCGACCACCTACATGTAAACGTCCAGATGCCATTGGCACAAAAAGGCTAACATGTCTGTACATCAGGACTGTCCTAAATGAAATGGATGAACAAATGTGTTTCCACACACTGTTCACATTTATAAGGCCCATATGAGCGAGTGTCATGGAATATGAAGGGCACCGAGAGGTTTGCACATTTGCAATCCAACACAGTTTAAAATGAACAAGTGAATGAATGTATCCACACTTAGCGCAATAGGACACACATTTGGTGTGTCTCAGGGAGAGAAAGCATCATTTGGTGCTTGAAATATTAATACACCTTTCATCCCTTGTTAAGCTCCATCAACGCTTCGCCCGTGCTGAAATCGATCGATCTCTGAAACCTTGACTATCAATTTCCAGAAAACTATACAGGTAAGTAGTTGAATATTTTGAAACTAATTTGACTGGGCACTGTTGTTGCCGATGGCTGCAACAGCGCCCAGTCAAATTAGTTTCAAAATATTCAATACAATGTTTGTTAAATGGTAAAGACATACAATTCGTACAACGTGTCGGACTATTTAGCGTTTAAGACGGACTAAATCATCATTCATGCTGTAATTGATTATGACGTCACCCCACGTCACGTAGTTAATTATGACGGCATATGATGGATGGATAACCTAACCTGGAAAGGTCCCTTATGGCATACTCCCCCACTAGAAGCCACCTAATATTATCACATGCTTGCTAACCAGTTAGAACTGTGTTTTATCCTGAGAAGCACCAGAGTATTTAACAGCTTTTCATTTTGCGAAAACAATCGGCTAGATCTATCCACTTACTTGGAATGTCAAAATCGTGAGACACAGCCATCTTTTGTCACTTTGAGTGACTGAACGTCAGGTTTCTGTTGTGAAAAAAAAAATGTTACGTGAATCATTTAGATTGACGATTGGAGATGGTGTATTGCGCGCATACACACCTTAATGCCAGTATCAAGCATGTGCACTGTAACAGATGATTTGCAAACACGCAGCATTACTCAAGCAGACTAACATGCACCAATACCTATTAGTAAGATACAACACACTGAGTTGTAACTTCTGCAAATATGTAGCGAGAACATGAGTATTCATCACCAACATTGTATCAAAAATGTATGCCTTTTTTCTAAAAAGCGTTTTCTTCTTCTTCGTTTTCGTCTAGTTCTTGTTCTTGTTCTTCTTCTTCTTCTTCGTCTTCTTCTTCTTCTTCTTCTTCTTCTTCTTTGAGAAAAGATGTGTTTTAGAAGAGCTCTCAGTTTAGTCCGTTTGTTGACTGTTTATAATTGTCAGTTGTGTTTACTTTTTGTCTTTTGTATGCGCTAACGCGTATGTGCTTATGTTTGTGTTAATAACTTTGTGTTTTATTAATGTGTTCATACATAATTTGATTTTTCTCTGGTTTTCGTAACTCTATATATACTTGTAACACTTATAGCGCCATTAGCATAGGGTAGTCGGCCTGTTGGCCGAAGTGGACGCTTGATTAGGCTATTGTGTTTGGACAATGGCCAGACAGGTTAGTTATGCGGAGCGCCTGAGAGAGACTCGAAGTGGCCCCGTCACCACCCCTGCTTTAGATTACGAACCATTCGCGGGCATTGATAGGAAACATGGTGTACGCGTTGATAGTCTAGCTGGTGTGGCGGTAGAGGCCTACGTGAAAGGCGCCGCCGCCGTCGTAAAGCCGGAGAATATTGTAGCTGCTTCACGAATTAAAGGAGGAATCGCGGTTTATGTCAAAACGGAGCAACAAGTCAATAGACTGTGTCTTGACGGTATAAACGTAGGTGGCTGCTACCACAATGTGTATTCCTTGGAGAATGAGCCGACGAGATTAATTATATCTAATGTCCCACCATACATCCCGAACTTTGTTATTAAACAAGCGTTGGAAAGCCAAGGAAAGGTGCTCGGAAATTGCCGGCCAATACCTTTAGGCTGCAAGTCACCAGAGTTAAGACATGTGAAAAGTTTTAGACGGCAGATCCAGATTGTAATGGAAAAGTCCCCATTACCGGAGTTTGTGGACATCCCGTACATAGGAAGGTCCCATAGACTATTTATAAGTACGGACGAGATTGTCTGTTTTAAATGTGCTCAGAAAGGACATTTTAAACGCTTTTGCCCATTGAATGACATTCACGACAATTCGGTGGGTCATGATAACCGTAACAACAATGTTGCGGACGAGCCGGTCAACAGTAAAAATCGTGACGTCATACCGAATACCGATCTTGTGCTAAATGATAACAATTTTCCACAAACACTGTCACAAAGAAACGATAAACCAGTTGATAAAGTCAGTAAATCGTCACCTAAGAAATCACCTCAGAATAAACGTCGTAAGACTCAGTTTTCCAATCGTTATAGCGTCTTGAGCGATGACCTAATTGTCACTGATCCTGAAACCGATAATGAGGCGGACATTACCAGTGCACCGTCGGATAATTCCACTGTTGTAGATGATGCTACTTCAATGGACCAGGCTACTCAGCAAAACTCAGCTCTGTTCACAGATGAACCTGGTAATTCCAACACGGCGGCCAATGGGGACTCTGCTGTCACTGTCATTCAAATTCACCGTGAATCGGAATTACACGACCCTGTTCCATTATCTGACGAGGGTTGTGTAGCTGAAAAAACTGGTATGTCGACACAAGAAATCCTAAGTGAACTCGATGTAAATATCTCATTGGCGAAAGCAACCAGTGTTAATAATGCATCTATAGTTTTCAAACCTGGACATGATCCTTGTGATTCGGACAGGCTTGGAATAGAAGCAGGTGGTATGCCGCCTTTATCGCAGGGTGAACTGCTGGACGAGGACACCAGCGACGCTGACAGCATGTCTATTGGTTCAGAACTTTCGGACATGACAGATTTTATTGATTCAAGGGAGGTAATGCCCTCTCTTGAAGATGTGAAACTATTTATAGAAAGTGTAAAATATAGTAAAAAGGTAATAGATAAATGCAAAGCCTTTCAACCCAACTTAAAATTACTGATACATCAGTTGATACGATTGAAGAAACAACCTGGCTTAGAATCTGCGTTCAAGTCTCGTGTCACCAAAATAGTCACTAAGCTACACCGTAGCTTACGGAATTAATTGTTTCCGCCTATGGTCAATCTAGTAACGGACTTGAATACAGTTTCTTTTCTACACCAAACAATTATGGGTATCTTTGTTCTAAGATTTATTCAATTATTTTTAATTATGGCTTCCCTCTCAATTGTTACACTAAATACGAGAGGTTGTCGTGACTCTTTTAAAAGATTTCGTATTTTTAATGAACTTCGCAAAAATTTATTTGCCGATATTGTGTTTCTCCAGGATACTCACACAATTCAGCCGGATGAGTCGCTATGGCGACTTATATGGAGAGGTCAAGCTGTCTTTTCACATTTTAATACAAATACAGCTGGTGTTGCTATAATATTTAAACCCAAGTTAAATGTAAATATCATTGAAACGATCACAGTTGCTCAGGGAAGAATCTTACATGTCACAGCAAATATACATGGCATCTATTTTTATCTGATTAATGTTTACAATCCCACAGAGTCTCATGACAAATTGAAATGCATAGATATGCTAAAAACTCATATTTCCACATTGTCCGAACCATATCCTATAATATTAGGTGGTGATTTTAACTGTACACTTGATTATGAGTTAGATAGAACATCAGCAACAGAACCACACCCTCCAGCTGCGGATTCGCTTAAATCTTTAATTACAAGCAATAGTCTTACTGATGCATATCGCTGCCTCTATCCACAATCTGAAATTTTCACCTGGCACAGGTCCGATGGGACTGCATCCAGACTTGATCGTTTTTACATTCATAGTAATTTTAGACAGTTTTTAAGCAGTTGTTCCATAATTCCTTGCACCAATTCTGACCATGATTATGTTAGAGCAATATTTAAGCTTAAAAGTGTAAAACGGAAAAGTGCATATTGGTGCATGAATACCGCTGTGTTGAGTGAAAGAAACTATGTGCTTTTAATTAATGATTTCTGGAATGGGTGGCAAGGGAAAAAATGTGATTTTGATTGTCTACAGGATTGGTGGGATTTGGCCAAAAAGCATATATGTATTTTATCACAGCGTTATTCCCGAGAACGAGCTGTCCTTTTCCGTGAGCGACGATCAGACTTACAAGCTGAAATTGATCAGTTATCGGTCAAAATTCCAAAAACAAATGAATTATTAGAGGTAATTAATCAAAAGCAATCTGAATTAACAACTCTCCTCAAAGAGCAAAATAGGGGTGCTTGGATTCGATCGCGATTCCAGCATATAAATGAATCAGATAGACCTACTACATATTTTTTTAATCTTGAGAATAAACGTGTGATGAATAAAACTAGTTCACAGTTGAAGATCCCAACCGGTGAAATGGTTAATTCTGATACGGATATTCTGAGCCACGCCTCTGATTTCTATGGTGAATTATATGCGAAGTCAAGCTCATGCAAAGTGTCTGAAAATCTGCTTTTATCCGATCTTCCTAATCTAAGTGAGCTTTCCAGAATTGAGTTAGATCGGGCCCTGAGTTTACCAGAGCTTACTGAAGCTGTTAACCATCTCAATAACAACAAAGCTCCTGGAATTGATGGACTACCATCGGAATTTTACAAAACCTTTTGGGAAACTATCGGTTCTGATCTTCTAGATGTTTTTAATGAATCAATTGAAGACATGTTATTACCTATTTCATGCAGGCGAGCGGTTGTGACATTATTACCTAAGAAAGGTAATTTAACCAATTTAAAGAACTGGAGACCTGTATCACTTTTATGTGTAGATTTGAAAATATTTTCCAAGGCCTTGTATAATCGTATACGTACAGTACTCGCAGAAATTATTCACATAGACCAAAGCTATTGCGTACCAGGACGTAAGATCTCCAATAACATTAGGTTGATAACAGACGTCGTCGAGTATTCAAATTTCATGTCGTTACCTCTTGGCGTTGTATCCCTAGATCAGGAGAAGGCGTTTGATAGGGTAAGTCACCAGTATTTATTGAATACCTTGCGCGCATTTGGCTTTGGTGATTTTTTTGTTAAATGCATTCAGCTTCTTTACAATGACACTTCGTGTTTACTGAAAATAAATAATTTGTTATCTATGCCTGTTTCTTTTAGCCGTGGTATCAGACAGGGTTGCTCACTATCAGGCGCTTTGTACAGTATCTGTATCGAACCATTATTAGTTAAGATACGCTCAAATAACGGACTGAGAGGGGTGGCCCTGGCTGATATCTCGGGTGAAAGGGTTTCTTGCTCAGCTTATGCTGATGACATAACTGCCTTGTGTACGTGTAATGATGATTTTATTAAATTGCGAGATTTGATACATGTATATGAGTCTGCTTCCAACGCGAAAATTAACCACTCAAAGTCAGAAGGTTTTTGGGTTGGTTCCTGGAAATGGCGTATTGACGAGCCTTTGGGGTTAAAATGGAATAGCAATGGATTAAAGATTCTCGGTATTTATATTGGCAATTCTTTGGATTTTTGCAAACAAAATTGGGAAAATCTTGAAAATGAAATCAGCACAAAACTTCTTAACTGGCTCCCGTTATCAAAAGCTCTATCGTTTAGAGGTAGGATCACTATTACTAATCTGCTTGCTGCTTCTAAGCTTTGGCATAGGTTAGCTGTTATCGATGTCCCTGGTAATATTTTAAATGCTATTCAAAAACTGTTAATTAACTTCATCTGGTCTGGAAAGCACTGGCTTCCCAAAGAGTTACTGTTTCTGCCTTTAGACAAAGGTGGGCAAGGACTAGTGCATTTAGAATCTCGGATACGGACATTCCGTATTCAGTATGCACAATCCTTTATGAACTATTTCGCTTTTCATCCGTGTTTCAGCTTTAGCAGCTACTTTCTCAAACAGATACATAAATTAAATTACGATTATCAGATTTTCTCTATTAAATTGGATGTACAGATGATTCGTAATATACCTATCTTTTATAAGAGTGTGCTCAATTCTTGGTTTTTCTTCAATGTTATGAGAACATCGCATCCAAGCTGTAAAATCGATGTTTTAAATGAACCACTGTTTCTAAATCCTTTGATCAAGAATATCTCCACTGGATTTCCTTTTTGCTACGAAGATTTTATAAGTGCGAATGCTACCATTCTAGCTGATATTTTGGTAAATGATAAACGAATTGCACTTGAAGACTTACTCCTTAAAATTGGCAACAGGTCTCGACGATTGCTTCAAATAAACTTGAACACTCTATGGGATAGCATACCCAATGAATGGTTCGAACTATTAGATCGACCTATTGACATTCCCAGGTCAGTATACAATTATGAATTATCATGCAATATTAATGATGACTCGGTTTTTACTGTATTGATACCATCTCTTTGCAAGAAGGAACTATACAAGATGTCTTTATTAAAATGTTACTCAAGGATTTCACATAATACCAAAAGTAACATATGGAGAGATCTACTTTCTCTAAATATTGATTTTACAGATAATTGTCTCTGTTTTTATGAATATCCGTGTACATACTACGAAGGAGATTTGTCATGGAAGGTTTTCCATGGGGCACTCAACACTGGTGTTTTTCTATATAAGGCCGGATATTGTATTAATGATAAATGTGTTTACTGTGGCGATCGTGAAGATTTAGCACATCTTTTTATAACATGTTCACGTCTCCAACCACTTTTGTGTGCTGTTAGACGAGCAGTTCTATTTTTAACACTGGCTGATGAATTTAAGCCTGAGAATTATGTCAAAGGCTTTCTATGCCCCCATTGTTCGTCTAAATCTGCACGTAAAATTAGACATCGTATATGCAATTGGATCATGGCAAACGCTAAAATGGCTACCTATGTAACGCGTCAGCGTCTAATGGATGGCAATGGTCAGACGGACGCCCTTCGAGAATGCATTTCTCGAATGCGAGCTCGTGTGACTATTGAATTTAAATACCACCAGCAAAATGGGTCACTAGAAAACTTTAAAAAATTTTGGGCAATTGACCACTTCGTTTGTAGTACTGAAGACGATATTTTAACATTTAATGGTATTTAGTTATACCTTTCAGTATTATTTTGTCCACTTTCATCATTTTACATTTTAATGACTGATGACTGATGATTTTGATGACTGATTCCCATTGATTTTTATACGGATTGGATTGTTGTTTTTTACAAAATTGACGTAGATCTGTGATATTTTGACATATTTGTTATTCTTCATAAATACAATGTTTATTTAAATGATACTCAGACTGATTCAGGAATATATTTATATTGTCTATGACGTGTTTTTAAAAATAATTTATGAGTGATGTATTAAATTAAAGCGTTTTTTTATGAATCCAAAATAAAGTACATGAAAAGTCTTCTTCTTCTTCTTCTTCTTCTTCTTCTTCTTCTTTATTATTCTTCTTCTTGTTGTTGTTCTTCTTCTTGTTCTTCCTCTTCTTGTTCTCCTTCTTCTTCTTCTCTTCTTCTTCTTCTTCTTCTTTACTGGATTTTTATAAGTGTGTGTTTTATTTTATCTTAATTATTACATATTATTATAGTTAGCTAGTTGATGAGTGAGTGAGATTGGTCAAATAATATATTTAAAGTTGTTTTAAGTTGCCGCAAAGTAAGCTTGTAGTAGATCTTTATTTTTAGTCTAACAATTGTGATATCATGATGTAACATTGCATGTTTGTTGATTTTTTAATTTGATAATAAAGTGCCATGAAAAATCTTCTTCTTCTTTATTTATTTCTTCCTTATTCTTATTATCTTCTTTTTTCTCGCTAGGAAAGTGTTCCCCTCCTGCAATTTTGATCCTATCAACTCCAAAGTTGGTCAACTTCTATGACACCAAGAAGGTCCTGGGCAAGATGAATGATGAATGCACTGGCATGCATATCAAGGAGTTCATCTGTCTGCCGCCAACGATGACATATTCGCAATGTGCAGTGTAAGGAATCCCTCTTCGAGCGAAAGATCTTCTAACATGTTATGGAAATGCGGAGTATTGAGGGTCATCACATCTATGGGTTACTCCAGAACGAAATAAGCCGGAGCCCCTCAGACACGATAAGGTAGATTGGCCCTGACGGTCTTCTCAGCCTGGTTTATGGTCATAAAGATAACATCACTCATACCTTCATCGATGAGCTGCTATTCTAGGTGGTGGTAGCTCAGTATCTGAATGGACTGCATGAAGCTCCTTGTGCATGAATCATCGTCTTGGCTTGCTCGTTTGCTTTGCGTCCTATTCCAGCGGAGCGAGCTGAGCCAAGTAATACAGAATAGGATCACCAACAGTCGCCACATACCAATACCGGTGGCCATTTATAGACCTGTAGCGTATGTCACACATTTACGCCCATCTTCCAGCTCACTAAGCTCGAATAGATAGTGAACCAGGACATCGGATGAAAGTGTATCCTCACGGTCAATAGGCTGGACAACAGATGAGCGCTGCATAGCCTGTACTGGCTTCTGTACACTCATTTGCCTAATTTCTGCATTGGACCATGGTACTATGATGGGCAAACCTCTTAATGAGTCTCTGGAAGGACTACCTGGAGCAGCCATCTCTAGAGCATATTGGTGTGTGACATGTCTCTCTGCCGGTGTCCGGTTCCACTGCTCAACAATTGCTTGGGCGCGATGCATTTGGTTGTGATGTGCAGATTTAATACCCGTGCCTCAGGCCCTGAATCTGAGTCGACTGAAAATGGCGTAGTCTGTCGTAGATCATTTGTGCGCGCGCGTGTGTGTGCGTGCGTGCGTGCTCATGTGCGTGCGTGCGTGCGTGCATGCGTGCTTGTGTGCGCGTGTGTGGGTGTGCGTGCGTGCGTGCGTGCGTGTGGGTATGTGTTTGGTTGTGTGTGTGTGCGTGCGTGCATGCATGCGTGCGTGTGTGTTTGATAGGAATCCTGAATAGTCTCTGCATGGCTCACCATATATAAAGCCTAGGCTACTGTTATCTCCGCATGGAACATGTAATCTAGCGTGCATGGAACTAACGATGGAGTCTACATCGCGTTCAATGGAGCGCAACTGTCGAGCTGTGTGTCAAAGTCGTTCGTATCTAGTAGTCTTGCACCCAGTTCATGAATGAGTTGTCTCACCATGTAGTACATGTGGAATTTGAGACAGCTGGTGAGCGCAGCTTCAGGAGTGCCCAAATAATAAGGGAGCATGCAGGCACTGATTATGCATCCTGTCGTGGTATAACCATACAGTGAAGTTCAATGGTTGGTTCCAGAATGAGAGGATTAGCCCTGCTATCAATATGCGAGCTTTTTGGCACGCCGGTGGTAACCACTATGTTGCTCAGTGGTCGTGGAAAAACTAGTGCATGACCATTCATCAGCTGCAATGGAGATCAGTGATGTATCTCGCATGTTATTTAACAGACCCTGGCCACAGGGGATACACAGGAGGGACGATTAGTGCTGGATGATTGTTGTGAGGTTCTCTGATCACGCTCTCAATACTGGTCATCTTAAATCGAAAGCAACATACTATTTGACATCGCATAACCCTGCGATGGCACCTCGTCATAGCATTTCATTTCTTTTAACTCATCCGTATCCACCCGCCCACTTGAAGGTTTGCGGAATTGCTGGCTCACTTTGGCCTTCTCCGTGCCTTCTCCGTGCGATACAGGGTCTGGAGCCTCATAATATAATGGTATTCTTCATCACTGGTCTGTCCATCAGCTAGAGTTTTGCTGATGGACCCGTCGATGGCCCATATAATGCTCTGTTCTAGTGTCACATACTCTGTATGCTTCTCAAGGTTTCTCGTAACTGTCACTGACCAACTACCAGGCTGGAGGCCAGTAAACTCGTGGAAAAGGTCACTACACCCAATGGAATAGATACTATGGGACCTACTCCTGTAACTAGCCTGATGATTGCCGCTACACCTGCCCTGCATCAAAGCACATCTGCAGCTCTGGCTGTACATGCAAAACTGTTATAGGCTGTTTTATATGGCCTGCACATTCTGCTATATTTTTTCACCTCACGGATGAGACGCCCTGATAGAATCGATTTGTTAGAGTTGCCAGCCATGAACTGTGCCAGGCTCCTGCAGCTCGTGAGCAGCTAGGTCAGGATAGAGTTCAGATGGCTTTCGCCACTCTGATTTAGCCATGGTATACATGGGTCCTAAATGCATGCTAGCACTGCATGATCTTTTGATAAGTCATCACCGGACTCAGCCCGACTAGCTGGGAAAATTTTGTCAATCTTTTGATATGGAAACATACCGCTCTTAGACACTCACGGTACCGCACTTTGTCTGGTGCCAGTAGCTTCCGAAGTCATGGCATCTGTAACTTTACTTTGCTTTGCTAATAGTACTCCTAGGGTCCGTTGGTTTCTTGTGCTTATGTTCCTCTCATGCGATCTCAAGCTCCGAGAACTCATCTGAGAGTTCATCTTCAGCTGTAGCATGTATGAGGATAGGTTCCTTCTTCAAGAAGCAGCCTCTCGCATTTATCGTCCCATCGTTTCCTTGCCAGTCGCCCACCTTCATGTCAGCAGATTCTGTAACTGTATGGCTCCATAATCATTCAGCGTCCTTATATCATCGATGGCCTAGTCAGGATTTCAGCATAGTCCAGATATGGCCGACATGATATAGATGCATGTATGTATATATATATGTATATGTATATATATGTGTGTATATAATATAATGTGTGTGCGTGCGTGCGTGCGTGCGTGCGTGCGTGCGTGCGTGCGTGCGTGCGTGCGTGCATGCGTGCGTGCGTGCGTGCGTGCGTGCGTGGGTGGGTGGGTGTGTGTGTGTGTGTACATGGTTGTATAAATTAATCACATTATTTTAGTCACATGTTATGTTATTTACTATATCTGTTTCAATTGTAATGTTTTCGTATTGTTTTGTACTGTTTTGGCTATATCTCTATGTGTGAGATTTTATGTTAATACATGATTCTGATTCTGATTCTATCATGACACGTCAATAAGAAACAGCATTGTAAACTTTAAAATGAGTGTTAGGCCTACCATCTGTGCTGACATATAGGTACATGATGGGACTGTCAAAATGTGATTTACCGGGGTGAACAGATTAGGGCTGATCGCCTTCCACAGGTGGTTGGCTCTTGCCACGGCATATACGCCATCACATTCAAAGCAACTTTCGTCAGTGAGCTGTGATAGGCACTGCCCAGACCTTGATGTAGCACATCGGCATATATGTAGGTGGTCGAACGCTGAGCTACCTTAAATAGGACTCATTCTACTTGATGCTGCATCACACGTCTACACACCAGGGACGGTGTGATCACGATCTTACCATCCTGGAGTATCAGTGACACAACCGTCAGGATTTGTCGAGAGAATATCCTCTCAGTTTAAACCCTTTGTGTACAATGGAGCCAATATTTGCTGACGCAATGAGTCTCAATGAACTATTAGATTTCGATGAAGTAGACAAATCTAACGTGCAAGGGAACGATGGTAAGTCATTAGTCCTGCAGTATGAAGCGGCTCGAAAACATTCTTCATCCGTCCCATCCATCAGGATGACGATGATGTTTTGGAACAGCTCCCAGATCTGAAGGACGTCGAAAAGCCACGTCTGGATCAAGATAGACATGATAACAAGATCGTGTTTGGCTAGGACTACTCAAAGAAGACGTATATCATCCAGCCGCTGATTAAAGTAACAGAGAGAGAGCAGTAAAGGATGTTAATGCCTTGGATGCCAATCTCAGCTTTCACATCATAGAACCGACCGTGCTTCACACTGCGCTGATGTCGCACTATGGTGCGTTTTGATCCAGATGAAGCCTTAGAAATGCAGATCTTAGCTGATGGTGGATTGAAACAGTTAGCACCCATCCATGAAGGCATGCGAGATCGGTCTCAATGCTGGTGCAGGGCTGGACATGAAGCAGATATTTCTCGATGCGTTCACCCTGTTAGTTAACCCTTCATATAAGTTCTTTGGATCTCGCTGTTGTTTCTACATATTCTATTGCCAGCAGCCGTGACAGCGCATACACTTGTGTGCCCCAGGACGCAGACTACTATAATATTGGATGCCAAGTAGGAACACTTCAGAGACACCTCAGTGTGTGCTATTCGTAGCGCGATCATCTATGGAAAAACATCTATGACGGCTCCCCTCCCCGCGAAGCCGTTGAGTCTGTCTGCTACTTCTACGGCAGTCACTGCCTCGACATAAGATCATCCGTGTGATGTGTGAACACACTGACGTCTGCCATGTAGCAGATGGCAGATACACACTTTAGCATTCTGCCATGTGAGGGGAGAGAGAAGAGAGAGAGAGAGAGAGAGAGAGAGAGAGAGAGAGAGAGAGAGAGAGAGAATGGGGCCAGACGTGACGAGATATTGAGGCGAGAACACGCGATACTGGATGTGGGGTTGGCTCCACGTAGTAATAAAGGCAGGCTTATGGTTGAGCTACAATCAACCCACACGCTGAAGGGATGCAGTTGATCATGTGAAGATGCTGATGGTGTTCTTGGTGACGGCTTGCCTAATGATGAAATGACGCAGACGTGGAGAGGAGATGTGCCGATCTGGAACCACGAAAACTGGACACGGGAATCATGGCTGACGTAAGTTTGCTTTTGCTGTGGATGTTGTATATGTGCTTTGCTCTCTTTCCCTCAGCGCTGGATCAACATTTTGGCACTTAAGTATGGAAAGTGCGAAAGCCCAGAAGGCTCATTCGAAATTCAAAACTCAAAGTTCAAAATTCAAAATTCGAAATTCAAAACTCGACTTCGAAATTCAAAACTCGACATCGAAATTCAACTCATAGATCAGCCAATCACGAGCCATTTTACACATATGTAAATTTCAGCTAGCCAATCGGATTTCTAGGTCACGATAGGGTACGTTTGTACTAGTTTAAGTTTCTGCTAAACGTCTGTACGTTTGAAACAATCATGGCGTCGATGAAGATTGCTGTTTCGGAAAGAGATGGAGAGACATGTGCGTTCTCCGTGGATGAACCTTTATCGCTTGAACAACTCTGTAACTCGGCTATTCCTGTTGCTGATATGTGTTGGCCTATATACCTATATGTGTATATACCCACTTCCTAGTTAGTTAATGCCAGGATATAGGTCCCACTTGAGCAAGGCTACCTCTATTGCTGAGGCATCCTGGCCTGTTTGTTAAGAAGAAACTTAATGCGTACGAATGTATGGAATGTATGGTGGATAGAACCTAGATATAAGAACCCTATTTAATACCGTCGCCCCTTGCTCTAAAATTCGGGGACGCTCCACTACTCCGGCAACCCAATAGTCCGACAAGTGTACCCACTAGACCGCCAGCCCAATAGCCTGACAGTTATAGCCAGCTAGTCAGACAAACCAGCACAAGGTGCTCACACGCACGCCCACCCAACCCACCCGCCCGCACATCATCATCGTCGTCGCTACCAGAAACAGTAGCCGCAGCAGCAGCACGACCATCCCACCATGACCACCACAACCACCACCGCCACAAGCAGCAGCAGTCCACCACACCGTCATTGTAGCCGCCACTTCTCTCGGTCAAACGAACAAGAGTATAATCCACACACTTGAACACTGAATTTCGAAGTCAAGTTTTTGAATTTCAAGGTCGAGTTTTGAATTTCGAAGTCGAGTTTTGAATTTCGAAGTTTGAATCTGGAATTTCGAGTTTGAATTTCGAATTTTGAATTTTGAATTTTGAATTTTGAATTTTGAATTTTGAATTATGAATTTTGAATTTTGAATTACGAATGAGCCATCTGGGCTTTCGTAGAAAGTGTTTTGTTAGCGACTCGACGGCTTGACTTTTATGCCCTTTAATCTATAAACAGCGCCATTTGCATTCAGCTTATTGTTTCTAACAGCAATAGATTGTGATTTTAAATTTGGATTTGGAATTTTCATTTGCAAACATAAGATTTTAATTTCAGCGTTTCCCGTTTCTTGTTTATTTTACCACATGCAGTTATCTTAATTTATTTACTGTTACTTGATAGAATTATCTTTCACTTTCATCTCTTAATATTTTTTATTTTCAAAATTTCTGCCTAATTTCCGGGTTTTTTTAGATTTAATTTCACAGACTGCCCTCCACCCCAGCCCATCTCCGAGAGAAATAACGTAAGTCCGCTCCTACCGCCAATCCAAACCCTGTACACGCCATGCAACACGTATACCCGCCAACAACAGCTCATTAGGCTTCAACAGGCAACGCATAGGCCCTACGGCCCTAGCACCATCTTAAGTTTTGATTATTTCAATTTTACTTCTACTTATCGCAACCCTCCGGGGGAGCTACGCAACCATTTGGCGAAGTACCTCTAAGATCGTGCCATGGCTCAAATACATCTAGGTGTAAACGGCCAAAAAACCCAAAACTACCTATCTACCTACCAGTCATGTGACCATTGCCAGGGCAACCGTTGGTCCCATCATGTCGACGCGATGAAACTATTTGATTCAAACATTGCAATTTTCTGAGCCGTCTGGTCGACATCCCGTATTGCGGCACAATAGATGAATCCACTGTTACATATGTCTCGTCAATTTCAAACTTAACTCCGCCCATACTTTGCGCGTGTTTTGATCGATTTTCATACTTTGAATCCTGAATTCCCAGAATCGCAATTTCATGGTAACTATATAGCGAACTAGTTGAATATTTGAAAGTAATTAGACGGGAGGTTGTTGCTGTAACAGCTCCTAGTCAAATTAGTTTCAAAATATTCAACGTAATGTGTATTAATTGGTAAAGACATATAATTCGTATAACTTACGAACTATATCAGGTTCATGACGGAGTATTTCTCTCAATTCTCTTTGTGACGTCATCATACATGTGACTAGTTAATTATGACGTCATGCACTTGACTGACAGATCGGATTCATACCTTCCCTTCATAATTCGCATCCTAAGGAGACAAGGACGAATTTGTCCAATGACCGCGTCCGTGATATATTTTTTTATCGGGCCACCGTGAGGTTAAATATGGCTATGTTGAAATCAATTTTGCTGAAAGCTGTAGCGTTTTAACTTCTGACCGACGCATTTGCACACCTCTTCAGGCTCCTCCTGGCAATCTTTCACCCCAGTTTGGAGAAGACCCCTTCAGTATAACCAGCATTATCAAAATGTCTATTTTGAAAACAGTGCTGTTGAAAGCTTCTGCTGTTGCGTTTTAGATTTTTACCATAAAATGCACATACCTCTTTGAGACCCCTTCAGTAGAACCAACGTTACCGAAAATGTCTATTTTGACCATAATGTTTCTGAAAGCTGTTGCATATTAGATTTTGACTCCAAAACTGGTATACGTCTTTGGGGCTCAACCTGCTTATTTCTACCCACGTTTGGAGACCATCCCTCCAGGCAAGAACACCAACAACCAGCACTCAACGCTCGCATTAACATTGACATCTCGCGACGTGACGCACGTAATAAGCAACCAGTTACGCATTGCGGGTGGGGTGGATGGGCTGGTGGGGTTGGGGGGAGTTGGTTGTCAGGGCTTACAATACGTAACAGATTGCAGTTTTGATGTGGTCAGCCGAAATTTATTAACGGCGGATACCGATTCCATTATATTATTGAAATTACAGACTGCATGCCAAACAATCAAATATATAAGTTGATCACGATTTCCATTAATCTAGACGTTATATAACTCCTTGACAGATATATACAATTCTGACCACTTCAATCTTTCTAAGACGAGAATTTCCGTATGAAAATACAAGCCCTGTCCATATTTATACCACTACTGCTCATTTATTCCGTCAATCTAGTTTCACTAAGAGCCATAGACATTCGGCTGTCTTTTATTAAATTTATTCTTCATATAAATGGGCATCGTGCCTACCAGTCAATTAGCCCGAAGTATTGCCACGTAATCAACCCTGTCTTCCATATTACCTAGTGCCAAAATAATGATACACAGAGCACTGTTAGTCGGTTAATAAGTCACATGAAATGTATTTTTGGACACACGAAGGTGATTCTTTTTTATCGTACATTGTACTAAGTTAGTGTCTTAAAGACACGTTTTCTGCCTGAAAACTAATGCCGATGTCAGATTACATAATATGTCCACGTAGGGCATCACGGCATCACAGAGCTGTCAGTATCGATATTAGCTTTGGGGAAGTCGTAAAAATGTCATGCTTGTTTAAAATATGACAAATTTGTAGTCTACCATTGGAATAACATTCTAATAATATCTTTAACAGTACAGGAGATCCCGGACAGTTACAATGCCGATATTCGATTATTTTATCAGAATACCCTGAAGCCATGTTATGACCAGGGATCTGGCACATCTAACTAAGGAACAGGCCAGGGAGACCACAGCGACTAGAGTACGCGTACACAATATGCCGTTGGTGGCACCGATGAAATTGCTGATTACGTCCCCTGGTGATAATATACAAACGTTTAATTTGAAGACATTCTTACAATAATTCTGCAGCTGGACTTCTTCAGGTAGGTAGTTTACATGTATACAATTACGGTTCCAACTGCATGGTACGTGCAAGAATAAGTAAATAAGCCTACTTTGATAATGGACGAATTCACTTTTAGCTATGCCCCACCCATCTCTACCCGTGTTGCGATCGATAGAACCCTGAACTCCTGAATCTCAATTCCAGAACATTATAAGGTAAGTTTTTGAATATTTAGAAACTAATTTGACTTGGTGTTGTTGCTGCCTATGACAGCACAGCTGCCAAGTAAATTAGTTTCAAAATATTCAACATAATCTTTATTAAGCAGTAAAGACATACACTCCGTACAGCTGACTAACTTTTAAAGGTTCTCGAAGGACTTATCTATGTCATTCATTACGTAGTAGACTGTGATGTCAGCCTACACGTGACGCAATTGATTATGACGTGATATGGATGATCCACAAATTGTATTCGTCAATTATAGGTTCGCGCCAGTCGACATTCCAATCACGTGCTGCATAAATAGGAGGATTCAACTTGTGTTTGAATCATGGATTTTACGCTAAGTTCTAACGACTTCCTTGTCATTAAAATCATAGATCTTAATGACATGATATTACTCCAGGGAACGTTCTCCATGAAAGATCGTCTAAGATCCAGGTGGAAGAATGGCCATAAAGCAAGGCTACAATGTTCTGGCCCTGTTATCATAATGATCGTAGTATTTTCAAATCCCTAATGCAGACGGTTTTTGAACGATGATGTCAAATAAATCAGGTGTCGAATCTTGTAACATGTAAGCAACTTGCGTTAGGCCACTTGATTTATCACAAACTAAATAATATGGCCGGCTAGCTCAACATCAGCGTGCTTGTTGGCTAAAGACAGATCCGGATCACAACACCCTGTGTCCAGATGAGTACATGCAACGAATGGTGGAGTAAGCCCGTGGAGCTATTGGTCAAGTCAGGAAAATATGGAGTTAGAAATTGGATACAGAAATTTCGTCATAAGTTGTCGGCTAATTTCTTAAACCACCCCATACTGTCAACATTATTGTTTGTAAATCGACACTCGAAACAGTCTCAGATTCGCTCCCGAATTTGAGGTGTAGATGAAATGTGGCTCACACCAATAACCACACAATTCACCTTTCCAGAGTGTCCATCCATCACCTGACCTCGTATGACGTCATAATCAGCTCAGCGGGTGTAAAATGACGTCACAATCATTACGTCACAAAGGGTTCTATATCGACCGTCATCAAATCTCAAACAGTCCGACACGTTGTATGAATTGTATGTCTTTGTAATTCTTTGCTATTTAATAAACATTCTGTTGAATATTTTGAAACTAACTTGACTGGGCACTGTTGCTGTCTTAGGCAGCAACAGCACCCAGTCAAATTAGTTTCAAAATATTCAACAACTTACCTGTGTAGTCTTTTTGGAAATTGATAGTCAGCGTGTCCAGAGATCGATCGATCCCAACACGAGCGAGGTGTGGGTGGGGCTTAGCTAGAAATGGACAGGACATAGCTAAAACCGGAAAGGTCCAATAGGGTGGCCTGCTAAACCAATGTAGAGTTTTAAGACTGGTTCCCCCTAAGGCTGTCGTGCTGTATCATTAATACCTTATTAAAGCCTCAACAGACTACTGACCTGAACGAATACAACTGGGCCAATATCAGAAACTGGCGGGTGTATTGCTTTTTAGATGAACTTTATTATTATTGACTAGTTGTTTGAGGGTGTCTTAAGTCAGGTGTTGACGTGTGTCTTGTGCAAGGTTGAGACACGCTAACTTCCCAAGAAAAGTATCTGCATTACAAATAGTACACGCTGCTGGATAAAGACCACGGTGAGCTACTATTTAGTTAAAATTTAGTCTAATTCTGTTCTGTGACACGAAGGTCTTTCAACCATTAGACTTAGACATATCGCTTTAGGAATTAAGCTGCTAGCTTGGCAGCCAGTGAGTGATAATGGGAACTACAATGGCTGTTGAAAATGGGTGTTAATCTTATTATTTACTGTAAGGCTTTCACGTTCTAGATCAACATATACAACGCTGGACAAAGACTATGCTCTAGGTTGAGAGCCTGTGAATAATTTACAGGATGAAATATTGTTGTAGTCACGACAATGCTGATTCGAAGCTAAATGCAGGCCATGAGCAGGCGAGTAACCTCGCAACTGCCCCATTGTTGATTCCGGCGTAAGGTATCCAATTAGCCCGGGTGGGATGTGGGTGGGCTGGTGCTGGGTAGGGTTGGGTTGGCCTATGATGACAAGAAATATGCGATCAGACATGATCACATCGCAGGAGTATGGAATACGTGTATGGGACCCAGGCATCATTGTTATATGAACAAGATATGTTACCGCTAATCTAGTTTGTATCCTATTGGATTAATATGCATTCATCGTCTTTTAAATTTATTTGATTAAATTAGAGACTGATGCTTTCTTTATCCCCAGCTCTTGCATATAGCCCGATTCCTCTAGGCATCAGGAACATATTGACACATGGCAGGGTAGAATTAATGCGGGCATAATGGATGAGATTAATTAGATGATTGGCACAACCACCACACCATAGGCACTCTTGCCATAGGCTTTATAATTTAGTGAGTACAATTTAATCAACCTCCTCTAGGCATTGCTCCGGTTCAGCTGTTCTCCATGGGGAAGCTGTATCTTCCAATAAACATTATGACTCGTTGCTTAATGTTTTAGTTTGGTTACGCCATTGGTGGGTAAATTGTGGACAAGGAATGACTGGATGGGCGCTTGTATCTTTAAACGAACGTGTACCGGTGTGACCTGATCTTAGAAGCTTTGCATGTTAGTCATAGTCGGTTGGAGTCCCCTCCTTCGACAAAATGAAAATGATTGGAGGTGGATACCAGGTCAAATAATTCTCTTTTGGGAAATGTTCCAAATGGTTAGCCATATGCTGACACGTATGATTCCACTGGACACAGGAGTAGGTACACTAAAGTCATTGTTTGGGTACGCAAATTAGACTCAGCAGCTACCATGTCGTTGTACGAAGCTGAGAGAGTACAGTCCTTTCATATGCTACCTTGTATCCAAACGATCACTGATTGTCAGTGATGTTTAATGGATAACTACTATTTCGACAATTTATATAAGAATTGATATGTTATAGATAATCTCACTTACCATAAGATTGATACAGACAAAGGGGCGCTGGGTTGTTTGATAAAAATGCAAGCTTTTACAGTTGTTAAAGTGATGTTAGGTTAGTTTTTACCTTTACATGATCATTTGTGGTTACTTTGATGTAATGATGCGGTACCGATGGACGAGGACACATGCTATTCTAGTCATGCCAGTCGTGCCCATTGTCTAATGATCCGGTAGATATAAGAATAACGATGGCACGAATTACTGGACAAGAGATGGTGCACCAGGATTGAATGTTGGAGAACAGTGTACGCATTCGTAAGAGAGAGAGAGAGAGAGAGAGAGAGAGAGAGAGAGAGAGAGAGAGAGAGAGAGAGAGAGAGAGAGAGAGAGAGAGAGAGAGAGAGAGAGAGAGAGAGAGAGAGCGAGAGAGAGAGAGGGTGAGGGAGGGAGAGAGGGAGCGAGAGAGAGAGAGGGAGGGAGAGAGGTAGGGAGGGAGGGAGGGATGGAGGGAGGCCGAGAGAGAGAGAGAGAGAGAGAGAGAGAGAGAGGGAGAGAGAGAGAGAGAGAGCGAGAGAGAGAGTGAGTGAGGGAGGGAGAGAGAGAGAGAGAGGGAGGGAGAGAGGAGGGAGGGAGGGAGGGATGGATGGAGGCCGAGAGAGAGAGAGAGAGAGAGAGGGAGAGAGAGAGAGCGAGAGAGAGAGAGAGAGAGAGAGAGATAGAGAGATAGAGAGAGAGTATACAATTTCGATATTAGGCCACGTAGTAAGTGAATACCCGTGACATGGTTAATTTTTTCGTCCAGATTAAGTAATATTATGCAGCAACTTACCGCTTCACTGGTACATACATGTGGTGATTGCAATAACATACAGAAAGTTGGGTATGTTACCTGGCCTAGGACGCTATTTGCTATAACAGACTCACTGAAGATTCGGCATATCCTCGCACTAGGCTAAAGAACATATGCAAAGAGTTAAGTCGTATAATGGATACATTTTATTTACATGACAACTGACACCTCATAACAGGATACCGTCTGGATGATAATAATTCAATACCCTTATCTTGAAACAGAAACTCAAATGAGGATACGGAATTTAATAGGCATTAGTCAGTTAGCATAATAGGAAGCAGTTTGTATCCGGATTCTAGATTTAGCATGCCCACTTATTTCTAATATGGAATTCCAACACGAGGACATAAGGTGCTTCAGCATTCGTATCTGCCATCTCTCGCAATACACCCCACCCCAACGCACATACACACACGCACGCACGCACGCACGCACGCACGCACGCACGCACGCACGCACGCACGCACACACACACTCACGCACGCACACACGCACGCACGCATGCACACACCCGACATGAGGCATTAGTCATACAAGGCACTAATCTCACGGGTCACAACAATATTCCACCGTCATAAGAACAGGACATTTAACATTAAAGTCTTTGTCTAGCAGTAAGTGAACAATACGCATAGACAACTGTCTTGTCAATGAAGTGATGAAAATAATATATTCTAATATAGAACTCCTTTCAATAAATCTTTGCTACCTTATTCGTGCTGCTATTATTCGATATCCTTTGCTCTTTGATCTTTCATTCTTGTTCCAAAGTGTCCGTTGATTGTAAGCCAGCAAGATGCTCAGGTTCAAGTCTTTTATAAAAGAAAATACGTCCAGCTCCAGCATATTATATTCGCCGTTTTTATTTATCTGTCTTCTATACTCACAGCTGAAGGTAAATGATCTGCCAGATACTAACTCTTTGAACACTGATGCCCTGTACTCTTAATTTCTGGATATACATTTACGCAATTCGTTGCGTATTTTGAAGATAATTTGACGGAAACATGTTGCTGTGGGCAGCAACAGCTACGCATCAAATTAGCTTAAGATATTCAACAGTTTATTTGCATTCTGTTCATTAATTTCATATTCAGACGAGTGGGTTCAAGGCGCTTAAGATAGAGGCGTTACGTTTTGTTTGGAATGTGTGTGAATCTAGTGAGCTAGGAATGAACATGAAAGGATCAGCGTATTCACCGTATGTTTCCTTACAGCTGCATGTAGCAATCGGAATTTTGAATACTCTAAGGAAAGGTGATCAATAAGATGGGGGCAGTGATAAAAGATCTAGCATCACGCTAAATTATCTTCTCTCCAAGGATGCAGGCGATGACTTTTTAAAACCTCAAATACTTTATGACCGTTCTCTCCCACCAGCTTTAACATACCAAATGGAGATACCCATTATGGACAACTGGCATTAACACACGACATAAATTTCTGGATCTATACTAGTGAATTGAAAGTGGTAAACAAATCCGATTCCATGTGAAATAATAGTGCTAACAGATTAATATATTTCATTGAAATTGATCATCGACTAGAAAGCAAAGGCACTGTGAAAGATGCAATGGGTAATCGTTGAAATTAAAATGTCAAGAAAGTGTTGCTGCCTTAGCAAACTACACTCATGATACTGAACGGGAGATAACATTGTCGCGGGCGTGGGTAATGTCTGGCATATCGGTTGTTTTGTCGCCAATGTCTGCAATTAGGGTAGGTGTGTAGGTACATTAACCTTTTTCTGATAGCTTGGACTAACCTGACCATTTTGATATGACTTTTACAGTATATTGTGTCACATTGGTCGGTGGCACAGTCTCGATTCCGTCCATGTGTATATAATTCCCCATCGCCTGTCCACTGTTCAGTAGCATTTTCACCCAATCATTGTAACCGTTTCTTATCTCTTTTCTCACAAAATTCACAAATCCGGTCTGACCTTCAGAAGTCATTCTACAACGGTTCTCGGAGCAGTACTAATTTTAAAGATACCAAAGCAAGTCCACTGCTTGGTAGGTGACATTGCGCAAACGATTACGTAGCCTAATTTCCAGGCGGTTCTTTTGCTTCAGTTGACGTGTCTGCTTGGTGCAGTGGCTATGACACAGACCTACTTAATCGGAGAACGCTGTTTGCGTCTGGACCGTGTGCTATCTCTCCGGCATTAGAAACATAACAATCTCCTTCTCTCCTTGTCTCTCTTTACCCAGGAATATAAATTCACAGCTGTGTAAAAGCCTGGGAGGTTACCAATAACAGACTAGTGTAGCTCGTGGGGGTATGTGCTGGTCCGCTGATAGATATCCGCCTAGTGCACCGCAAGTGCATAATGACCAGCATGGCTGGTTAGCTGCGGATCTTGGGGTTGCGGATCCCATATGACTTCTCTCCGTGGTGTACAAAGACCGACTTCTCGAGCCGGTGGAACAATGATGTTCCAATGGGGCCGTGCGACCATTGCCGGCAAGATTCAACCACACGGTCTCATCCCAACTATTAGTATCACCGGTATGCCTATCCATACTAATTTAGAGTTGTGGAACAATTTATAATTAGACAGTGGAAATGTTAATAAATACTATACAAACAAGGTGAATCGTAAAATGAGCACAATAACACACAATATAGAGATAGCTGGTGTCCTTTCCACGTGGTGTCACCGGAGGTACCACACAGATCCTTGAATTCGCAGAGGTATCCCCGCAAGAGAAGCATCCGCATAAGAGATCACTGAGTAACTTAATATAAGTTAATATACCCTAACATACACAGAGAGAACCATGTTGCTGCGAGAGGAAAGTGCCTCACGTGGCTTCCGTCAGTAAATGTTTCATGATGGTGCGAGAGGAAGGTGTCTCGCATGATCATCCGTCAGAGGAATTCTCACTGTTGCGAGAAACAAGTGCCTTGCGCAGGCCTCAATCACAGGAAAATGCTTTCGACGCTGAAGTGGAGGAAAAGAGTTGGCAAAAACGTCCATTCTTTTGTTCGACAGAAAATGCTAAGTGCTGAAAATCCTAGTGAAGCTACCATTAAGGTGTTGCACGCTGGTTTACATGAAGACTGGATGAACGATTTTCGAAGAATTCCCAGGTCACCGTCTTATGTAGTTTCCAAAGATACTGCATTGGTAGATGCCGCTTTATTTATGTGGGCCTTCTGCTACAGTCTAACCTACCATTTGGTTGTTAGAAACGGAAACTAGCTTTGACTGCAAGTGGCATGGATTCCTACCTATCTTTAGATACATATGTCCAATGGGCGCAGACGCTCAGCTCCCGTGGGTCACTTTAGAATAGCATCTACCTCCAAGAACAGCATAGGTACATGTTATGACACAAGGCATCGGAATTCGGTGAAAATCTGGCTACCTTGCTCCGCAACGATATAGCACATCACCTGGACGATGGCTACATTTCATGCAAGCAAGTTTGATCACTTAACATGTCTTTATGGTGGGGGGGGGGGGTTAGAGCGATGAATATCCATCGCGGGCATCCTTCCCCTGAGGGTGTGATGAGCTTCAATGCTTCATCCAAACACTCCAACAAATTGGATGGAGATCCGCATCTCATCCGTTACTGCGCGCTACGGATCTAACATTTGACATGTCATTAGGGTTAAATTCCAATATGCCCAAATATGCACTGCGGGCCGGTAAATAAACTAACTCATAATTATGACTATATGTTTTCGCAGTGCTTCCTTCATTGGCAGGGTTATATAGCTAACAAGTATCCGAAGATACGTGGGGGTGGGAGAAGTGTGTGTAAATCAACACTTTAACCATCACCACTCAGAAACCTCCAATAGTTTCCCAGGGTCGTCGGATCAGATCAACGTGCTGATAGGGAATCCAAACAATTATAAAGCCATACGGCTGGTGGATCGTGGAAAGAGACACTAACTTAATATATGTGAGGCCCTATAGGTAATTGGCCAATTTGACACAAACTTGCTGGAGTGCTGGTCTACATTATCGCAACAGCCGGGGAAAATGCGTACACTACATGTCCCTAAACAAAGAAATTGTCCCTAACCACCTTAACCTATTCGATCGAGCTGAATAGTAAGGTTTAGTCAGTAACATGCTGGGCTCAAACAATTAGAGCACGGTGAGCGACCTCAGTTGATGAGGGCGGGAATAAGTGATGCAGATATAAATGTTGCTGTATAGTATCTCCTAGCATAATGCAGTCCAACGTTGTCTACAATTAAACAAACCATAGTAACTGGATGGCTATCTGCCATATACAACTAACCAATGCAATAAGTAGATTGTAATTAAATTAAGTAACTAACTATCATAAACTGATACACTTAGATGGTGTAGCTAGTTGAGAGCACCACAGTAAACAAGAATAATATTTACAGTAATAAGGAAATTATAAATTGCGGTCCTAAGACCAGGATGGTACCTATTGGTCATCAGTACCAAATACGGAAATAATAATTAGATGTACAATAGTATAGTTACTCGAGTACCTAATAGACATCGGTACGGAACAGGCTACTATGTTACTGAAATTGAGGCGCTAACATATTCATAGCACGAGTCGACACATTCTCTGGAACAGGAGAGATTTCTGCAGGTTGGCTCCACAAGCTGACTCCTCCAGACAGGGTAGATATGGTACACACAGTGAAACAGAGTAGTGAAATAATGTCTATTAGATAGTCTTTGTAACCAGTATACAATTTATACTGTAGTGAGAAAGTTGTCTGTCCGGTGACGGAATAATAAAGTTGAAGGTTGCCCATTAACAGAGAGGGTGGTATACAATCTTACACAGTTACATAACTTGGCACATGGTGCGGGATGCGTCACATAGCTCTTGCAGCGCACCTAGCAAAGTCCAGCAGACCGTGGTCAAAAAGTTAATTAAAACGCACACGACATGCAGTGCAGAATTTAGTGTCCACTTTTCAGCATGGTTGGCAGATATGGCGAGTCATCCACCAAGAATCACCGTAACTCTACACCATGTAGGATTACATCCGGGGCCACAAGGGCCCTTTCCGCAGGTGTTCCCTTTAGAAAAATCCGGAAGCGGGAACCATTACTTTAATTAATTATTCTGCTCCCGGATGGCTGTCCGAGAGCATCCAAAATTGCGTAATGCAGAAAGTCTGAGAACTGCTTTTACGTGTGGGTGAGCTTAAAACCACAAGTAACGGTGGCGATGTGCTGTATCTTCCATCGGTGTTCCGGGCCACTAATCTAGTCCGCACCTCCAGTCAGTCGGTCTCCACACCAACGATGCTCTTGATTCTCGATTTTTCACCCCTTTTATACTCGCTGTGATGTCAGAGCTGGACGCCTCAACCAATCAGTGGCCGAGCAGTAGCCAATCAGCGTGCGCCTAGGTCAGTGACCCATTTGCCATGTTCTAGAACATTCTAGAACTGTCCATGCATACACGTGGCGATGGCGTCAAAGTAATATTTTGAACATAATTAAAGGGGGCTTTCCGTAGATAACTCAGGCATTTCTGTGCGGATTTTCAAATGGTTTACAGTTCTAAAAAACTCGTTTTATTCCGGTCCTGAGCTGTACCAAGAACAGCGAGCATGGATGAATTATAAACATTTACGAGTCCCTACTCAGTACACTATAGGCATGCGTTCACTTCCAATTCCGAGATGTGTTGTCAGGGAAGCTCTGACGCGTGCGCATGTGCACCACACGTTTTATCGGATTTTTGCCAAGAAACCTCTCTCATATGGCTTATGTATGCGCACCATCCTACCCAGGGTGGCGTGCTCGGAGCGAATCCGGAGTGGCTGTTCCGTCTCAGCTTTGCGGGGATGGCCAGTACCCATCCGGTCGGTCCACGCTACACTACCCCCTCCTAGTTTGACACCCATGGCAAACGATCATGCATGGCAGCTCGAGCGCACAGGAGCGTGCAAGGCGGGAATTATAGACTTCTCGAGTAGGTGGCCAGGCGAGAGGAGAGTGACACAAAAGACGCGCGTTCATAAGAAAGAGCACATAGGGTGCGAAGGATTTTGGGAGGGAGGCATACCATTGATTTTAATTTTTGACCTGGAATTATTTTTCCAGGTCTTTTTTTTTTGTCTTGTGTTTATTTCTTGGTGCGTGCATATTTTATTATTTAGAACAGTGATTTCCTAAAGAATAGCTCGCATGGGTGCTCTCTTTGGTGCGGATAATTATTTTTCTGCAGGGAACACCCACGCTCCAACATACCACAATTGCGATACAGTAGAATGTTTAGATGTTATATAATCATGTAACTGTGACAGAGTGATTTGCTGTGTCAAAATCACTTGTCTCAGTCAGGTTGCGTTTTGGGATATGGTTAGGTTTTTCTATAAATTTCTTTTATATGTTAGGGCAGGATAACCTTAAGGGTAACTTTAAGTTGGCACGTAGGCAGATGAAATGTATTTCGCGCTGTTTTTGCACGCGAAACTCAGGTTCGCTTCTGATTGGCCGGACAGCTAGAAAGTTGTGTGTTTGGTTAAAGGATGGTTTAAGATAGCCATTCACTGATATCCAACTGACAAGTCAACTTGGAAGGAATGATTCCGTGAATCTAAGTGTGGAATCCTGTTGGTGGATTTGGGCTGTAGTTGGGTCAATTGACGGCAGATGATGAGGCAGTTCAGACTTTGAGCGCATATATGGAAGGAACAGTTCTGGGGTGTTTACCTGGGTGTTAACCTGAAGCAGTTCATGGGTGTTTACCTGGGTGTTAACCTGAAGCAGTTCATGGGGTGTTGACCTGGGTGTTAACCTGAAGCAGTTCATGGGGTGTTTACCTGGATGTTAACTTGAAGCAGTTCATGGGGTTGACCTGGGTGTTAACCTGAAGCAGTTCATGGAATGTTAACCTGAAGCCGTTTCATGGGGTGTTTACTTGGATGTTAACACGAAGCAGTTCATGCGGTGTTTACCTGGATAGTGTATGAGATTTTTCAGAGACATGGTGCTTTAGTAATGTCATTTCTGAAACCGTCAGAAATGTTCCTGGATTTCTTTCTGGTATTGTGTTAAATTTAATCTGTATTTGGACATTTCAATATAAAAGAACTTTATACTTACCGGACGTCACATAAATATTACGTCAGAAATTAGATAAAAGAAATTGTTTAACTTTAATTTGTTAGACCTAGATAAGAAATTTAAATATCTGAAAGAGGTATTAGGGCATTATATTTTATGCGAATTATTCTGAGGAAATTGGGAATTTTCCATATTATTAAAGAATATTTTGTCTTTGGGCAACGTCCTTCCGGGTGGTTATAAGGATTAATGGTATTTTATAAGTAAGGTTGTGATCAGTCATATTCTATTTTCAACTTTGATCTCAGGAGATCCTGGTAATTGTTTCATTGGGTTTATTCTGCGAAATGAAAACATGATTTGTGCATGTGTGGTGTTTAAGGCATTATGTAATCTATTCAGTATTTTGTGTATTCCATGTGTATAGATATTCGTTGTGGAGCAGTGAACAAATGGTGAGAGAATTCATTCATTAAAATTCTTACTTAAACTTAATTTTTATATTATTACTCCCATCCCCCATCATTCACGCCTGTAGTTAAGACAAATGGGATTCATTAAGAACCGGTGACCTCTAGCAACTGAATTTTCTTTCGTCAATCAAATTGTTATTTTCTCCTGTGGAGATGATTGTTAAAGTTTTTCTAAGGTTGAAGTTGCTACGTCACAATTGGCGCAGCGAGTAGGATGAATTGTTGTTAAAAATTTGTCAGAATAGGGTGAAAAAGTGTTGAAATTTGTCTTATTGGATATATAAGTTTTTGTTAGGATATTTTTTTTAAGTGAAGTGATTATTGGGATTTTCTGTAGGGTTGGAATTTAGTAGGTGACTGTTCACAATTTTGCAGTTGACATTTTTGTCATTAAGAGAGGTTAAAAAAGCAAACACCACTGATACAGTATCTAGGTATGGCTGTGTACAGATGGTGATTGGTGAGCATTGAACCCCAGAAGCTGTGTCAAGTTATAAGATAAGTGATAAGATCTCGTTTGTTTAGTAATTTAATTTTCTATAAATTAATATACTACGTAGTAACTTCCATAGAGTGAATTGTCATCATCAATTTCATGTATTTTTTTAATTGGAATTAGTTCTTCCTTGTAACCTTGTTAGGATAGAATGAATGTGTAAATAGAAGTACGATTCCTGGATTCATAGTGAACGCTGTTCATATGAATAAATTTGTTTTGAGTCTGGATTCCAGAGGAAATAATTTCAATTATTATCCTCAACCAGATTTTCATGTAGATTATGTTATAAGGCGTGGAGCTACGGTTACATCTCTTAGAAAATTGACACTGTCATTTATTAAATTAAAAACCAGCATTGGCGATACTATCCATCTTAAGGTGTGTGTAGGAGTCAATGATTTGTTGAGCCGTAGGTATCACCAAGATGGAGAAGAGATAATTCTATCCACAGTTTCTGCAGTAGAATTGTGCGCTCGATTAGTAGAATTTAAACAAGAGATAAAGTCTATTAGAGCTAATGTGTATTTTGGATTGATTACCATTCCTCCATTTTCCTTTCTGGAACATATTAAATCCCAAGTGGATAAAGGAAAATTAGAGCAGTCTGTATTTTCAAAATCGGAGTTGTTACAATATCAAGAGGAATTGAATGACAGAGTGACTGAGGTGAATGACTTTATAGTCTCAGAAAATCTTGCAGAGTATAGAGTGTTTACTGTATTTGGCATAAAGATATAGTCCATACTCATTATAAGAAGATTTTTGGTGGGAGTTATTAAAGGGTGGTAACCTCGTATCATTTCTCTAGACTTTACGCTGGCCTGCATGCTAAGTCAGAAGTAAAACGGAAATGGATCAATTCATTAATGCATGTATTTGCTAGGGAAAGTAGATAAGATTCTGTATCTTGGAAGTATTTACATTATCTTCACTTTTAGAATTTTAGATATTTTCTTAGGATATATCTATAAGTATTGTCATGGCTGAAGCTAATGAAATATTTTAACTGAAGGAGGAGTTGAGACTTTTGAAAGAGGAAAAGGAGAATATTAGAATTAAAATGGAAAGTGAGAATGTTGGTCAGCCTTGGATAGTGAATCTAGCCCCTGAGCGAAAGATAGGCAGGTTCAGCGGTGATCAGAAGCAGATGCCGTTAGATGAGTGGATTGCTGATGTAGAGGCTTACATTGAGTCTCATGCACTGTCTGCGTCTAGTGCATATCATTTTATTAGAGAACATTTGGTGGGAATAGCCAAGTTATAGATAGAAGGGCGTGAGACGGTGAAGTCGTCAGAGGATATTTTCAAAATTCTGCGGCAAGTTTTTAATGAGTCCTGAAATATCCACCAGAGAAGGCAGGCTTTCTACAGAAGACGACAGGCTCCGAGAGAAGGTATTCTTGACTTTTCACATGATATGCTGAGGTTGATAAAGGGTATAGAGTTATTAGATGAGAAACAGAAGGAGGATCACGATGATATATTAAAATCTCAGTTTGCCGAGGGTGTGAGTGATAATGGTTTGAGGAGAGAATTGCATTGTAGATTGGCAGAAGTTGGTGAGGAAGACCTCTTCGATCTTCGTGACTGGGCAATTGAGTGGGAGAAAAGAGGACAGCGGTCTGATTATAGAGCAGAAGGAGGTAAAGAGGTGTGTGTTCGAGAGGCTCAAGCTGAGTCCGGAGGTAAAGAGACTTATAAGTTCTTAGTAAATGCTGAATGGGTAGCCATGAAGAAACAGTTGGAGTCATTGGAGCAACGATTTCAATCACAAGATCAGGCTAACAAGAGGTTGAGTTCCCAAATGGAGGCTATACTTCAAACTGTAAATCATCCAGAACAGCGTTGGCAACATTGGAATAAGGATTATAGAAGCTTTGTGTGTGGAAGTGCTGATCATTTGAGAGATCGTTGTCCACAGTTTCAAAGAAATAAAGATAATAATCATCGTGGTGAAGGTAGCAATCGTAGATACCCTCCAAATCAGTATAAAGAAAAGCGTGATCCATCCCGATCAGAGGACAATCAGTTAAACTAAAAAACCCATTGTTGTGAGTCAAACAGTGGGTGATGATAAATATATGCCAACTAAAATTATGGATAATGCTATTGGACAGTGTCCTGAAGGGATTATTTATATTGAAGGGGTACCGTTACCATGCCTCTTAGACAGTGGTGCGGAAATCTCCACTGTCACGGAGTCATTTTACAATCAATATCTTAAAAGTAAAGAGGTGGTACTCACTGATGTATCCGATTTAATTACGGTTTCTGTAGCCAATGGAATGCAACTTCCCTTTCCAGGATATTTTGAAACAGATATCAAGCTTTCAAGTATCATTTTGAGCAAAAATGGGTTTTTTAGTTGTTAAAGATCCTATTGGGGAGCATATCTCCAAAAGGAAGCAACGATTACCTGGAGTTTTGGGAAGTAATATCCTATGGTTTTTTCATCAGGTCATGTTGGACAATACTGGTCAAATTCAAAATTTAGTCCAGGTTCAGGAACATAAATCCTGGTTACAGGTACTGTCTTTGTTCGGAGAGTTACCCGGAGTGACTCCCGGGATAAATGATTTAAAAGTTGGTGTTGTTCGCGTAGCCGGAAGATATTCTATTTGTGTTTCAGCAGGGACTTCTCGGATTATTTCAGGTTCAGCTATGAAATGTTCTAAGGTTGCTTGTTATCATGCCTTGGTGGAATATTCTAGTGTATTAAGTCATCTTCCAAATGGAGTTTTAGTTAGTCCTGGTTTGGTTCAGGTGACGAATGGTTATGCACCAGTTAGAGTAGCGAATTTTTCCGATGACGATATATACTTACATCGGGGACAAAGAATTGGTTTATGGAGAAGAAATATTCTTGTACAAGAAAATAACAGCAATGTCAAGTCACAGTCAGATGTAGTTGTTCCTACTGAATCAGATATTGATAATCTTATTTCCCAGTTACATGTAGGGGAAAATTTTACTGCAGGTCAGAAGGAACAATTACGAGTAGTGTTAAGGAAGTTTTATTATGTTTTCAGTAAAGGGGATCATGATTTAGGATACTGTGATATAATCAAACATTCCATTACCTTGACAGATTCAAAACCCATCCGACTTCCTCCTACTCAAATGCAACAAGTACAAGAATATGTAAACACCCAGTTGAAAGCGGGAATTATTAGACCTAGTAAGTCTCGCTATGCATCTGCAGTAGTTTTGGTGAAGAAACCTGATGGTACACTCAGAATTTGCGGAGATTTTCGCCTCCTGAATTCTAAAACCGTTAAAGACGCCCATCCCTTACCAAGGGTTGAGGAGGCTTTTGATGCCCTAAAGGGATCAAAATACTTCTCAATCACATTGATTTGGCGCATGGCTTTCTTCAATGTGCCATAGAAGTGGAAGATATCCCAAAAACGGCTTTCCGTGTGGGATTCTCCGGTTTATATGAGTATACCAGAAAGCCTCCTATGGGTCTATGCAATTCCCCTGCGACGTTTTCCCGGATGATGCAGGCTTGTTTAGGGGACCAAAATTTGCTGTCGTTGATTGTTTATCTAGATGATATTCTGGTATTTGGAAGCTCATTTGAGGAAATGGTAGAAAGGTTAAGTCTGGTATTTGCATGGTTGGAAGGATTTGGCCTCAAAATGAAACCTAAGAAATGTTTTCTATCTCAGGAAAGGGTAAAATACTTAGGCCATGTTATTTCGAGGGCGGGTATAACTACAGATCCTGATAAAATCTCTTGTATAAAGGATTGGCAAACTCCTAAATTGGAAACAGAATTAAGATCTTTTCTTGGTTTAGCTTCATATTTCCATCAGTTTTTGCAGGGATTCGCCCAAGTTGCAAAATCTTTGAATATGTTATTAGGAAGTTGTAAGAAAAATAAGAAACAGCGGTCTGACGAAAAATCCTTTAAAGAAAAGTGGAAGGCTGAATGTGATAAAGCATTTGCGGATATAAAGGAAATGTTAACATCCGATCCTTTATTATGTTATCCTGATTTTTCCTTACCATTTATTGTGGAAACGGATGCAAATTTCAAAGGATTGGGGGCTGTTCTTTCACAGAAACAGAATGGGCAAACTGTTGTAATTGCATATGCTAGCCGAGGACTAAAACCTTCAGAACGGAACGATGCTGACTATAGTTCAATGAAACTAGAACTTTTAGCTTTGAAATGGGCCGTGACCGAAAAGTATAGGGATTATTTGATTGGATCAAAATTTACAATTTTTACTGATAATAATCCTTTGGCATATATCAAGATGGCTAAATTGGGTGCGACAGAGATGAGGTGGGTAGCGCAATTAGCCCAGTTTGATTATGAAATTGTGTATCGTTCAGGCAAAGCCAACGCAAATGCTAATGCATTAAGCCGAATTCCTAATTATCATCGTATAGCCATGCTGAATGAGGAAATGATTACTACTCCAACTTCTATACCATGTAAATTGAGGGAGGAGGTTTTGGTGGATTGTCAGGCTGGGGGTGATTTTTCAAATAAATTGCATGTATCTATAAATGAGATTGCTACAGTTCCAAGCACCTTGCCCAGATATGATAATTCGGATTATGTAAAATTCCAGCAATTAGATTCTGATATTTCTAGGTTAATTCATTTTCGGAAATATTCTCAGAAACCAACCAAGTATATGTTAAATCACGAATCTAGAAATGTTAAGAAGTTGGTACAGCAATGGGATCGAATTCAAAGTGTTTCTGGAGTATTGTATCGAATCATTTGGGTACATGGAGAACAGATAAGACAAATACTACTTCCCACCTTTCTCAGGAAAAAAGTATTAAAAGGTTGTCATGAGGAATTGGGTCATCAAGGAAAAGAACGTACTTGGTTGTTATTAAGATCTCGTTGTTATTGGCCTGGTATGTACCTTGAAGCAGAGTGCCATTGCCATGATTTTCAAAGATGTCTTATTGTGAAAGCCAGTCCTGAGGTTAAGACATCTATGAAACATGGTCTTGCAGAAAACCCTTTGGAAATTTGAGCTATTGACCTCACTAAGATGGAGAAGTCCAGTGATGGGAAAGAGGATGTTCGGGTAATGACAGTGTATTCCCACAAAGGATAAAAAAGCTAAGACAGTAGCAGAAGCTTTAGTTTCCAATTGGTTTGTTAAGTATGGTATTCCTTTATCTATCCATAGCGATCAAGGAAGGGATTTTGAGTCTAAGATTATAGCTGAATTATGTAATTTGTATAATATTAAGAAGACTAGAACTACACCATATAGACCACAGGGTAATGGTCAAACAGAGAGGTTTAATCATACCTTTCATGATCTACTTCGTGTTTTGTCTCCAGAACGGAAAGTTAGATGGCCAAAATATCTACAGGAGTTAATTCTTGCTTATAATGTTACTCCTCATGCTTCTACAGGATATTCACCTTTCTTCTTATTATTTGGTCGAGAACCTCATTTACCTGTGGATGACATTTTGGTTCCACAGGTCACCTCAGTTCCTTCGGATATTGACGATTGGGTAAGGGATCATAGAGAGCGGTTATACGAGACTCTTCTATTAGTACGGGCAAAGTCTAGAAAGAAAGCAGATGAGAGAGCCGTACGACATAATCAGTTCGTCAGAGAGAGTGTTCTTACTCCAGGAACAAAGGTTTTCATCAAAAATAGAGGTGTCAGAGGTAGAAGTAAGATTCGAGATCATTGAAAGTCTGAACCATTTGAAGTGTTACGTATAATTGATCCTAACGGTCAAATTTATGAGATTAGGTCTTTGTGGCATCCTATTCAGAAATGTCTTCATATAAAGGAGTTACTTGATTCAAAAGAATTTGTAGAATTAACCGATCATGAGGTTGCAGATGAGATATCAATGGTGTCTTTGCCGAAGGAGAGTGAGACTGAAGGGGAAGATGATGATTCGGAGTTCTGGAATGTGAATCAGGTGGTTGATGAGTTAAATCGTGTAGTGCCAGATTCTAGAGTGAATTCAAGACTACCTGAAATGGAAGATTCAGTTTCGAGTGGGACAGAGATGCCAACCTCTGTGAGCTCAGAAGTTTCGGAAGAGGTAGACTCGAGTGTAGCTCCTCGTCGGTCCACTAGAAGCACAGCAGTTCAACACAGTAATCCGTATAATCTACCACAATCTGCTGCAATGATGGAAGCTGTAAGAATTAAGAAAAAGGCAAGCCAAGTTTCTCCATTAAAGATTGGAGAGGTATTATGTGATGTGAAAAAGAAGCAATGGATTATTGGTAATCAAATTGGTAAGGGAGCTTTTGGTGTGGTGTATTTAGCCTCGGATGAGATTTCTAAGCCGGTGGTTAATACAACCTCATATGTAATCAAAGTTGGTCCTATGGATGAAAGTCCCTTATTCTGTGAACAAAATGCATATCATCGGTTGTCCCATTCATCAGCAATCGACAAATGGATTGAGACTCATAAGATGAAATATTTGGGGGTACCAGAAATTCTTTCTACAGGTAATCATTTTAAGGGTGACGTAAGATTTCGGTTTCTGGTAATGCCACGTTTAAGTATTGATCTCCAAAAGATTCTGGAATCAACGAAGAAATGTTTACCAGAAAAGGTAGTTTTGACACTTGGTATTCGACTGTTAGACACCTTAGAGTATCTACATACTAATGGAGTTGTCCATGGTGACATCAAAGCATCAAACATCATGCTAGGACTCCTTAATGGTGAACTCCGAGAACATGAAGTATATCTGGTAGATTATGGTTGTGCACATCCGTTCATTAAGGATGGTTATCATGTGGTGTATAAGAAAGATTCAAAAGAAACTCAGGGTGGAACTCTTAAATTTTCTAGCCGTGATGCTGATCAGGGTGTCATTCCATCTCGTCGAGGGGATTTGGAAAATTTAGGGTACTGTTTGCTTCAGTGGACTTGTGGTCACCTTCCTTGGGAAGATAATCTTAAGGATAAAGATTATGTCAGGAAGTCCAAGTTAGAATTTCGTGCATCGGTTCCATCATCATTGACAGCTGGTTTTCCCAAAGGTAATTCCCCTTCGTATTTATGGAAGTTCTTGTCACATGTACATCAATTGGAATATTCAGAACAACCAGATTATAAGAAGTGTCGTCATTTCTTTAACATAAGTATTGCTCCATGTGGTCTGGTTCCTACAGAAACAATGGATTTGAATTCACATGTGAACAAAAAGTGTCAGCATGTTGACAGTGACTGGTGCCAAGTCGCACCAGGTGTTTATAACATCTAATAACCAGGTGTTAGTGTACAGTTAGTGATCGAATTATATGGGTGGAATCTCGTTCCTCTTAAGATTGATTTTATCTAGAATACGGGCAGGTGAATTACTCGCATGCACGATTTTTCGGGTGTATTCTGGGTATTGTAGGAATTAGGTCGTTTCGAGTGGAAGCTTATATATATATATTCAGATTACTAGATTATGTAAAGTGTGATGTGAATAAAAGTATGCTTTATTGGGAGACTTCTATCTTATCATATATGGGCTGGTGAATTACTCGCTTGCACGATGCTTGGGTGGTATCCTGGCATCGGGTGTATATGGTCAGTGGGATAATTCTGATTTAAGTATGTGGATGTCCGCTCCAGTCTTGTATTTTATAATAATATAATGTATAGAATATTTGATTATAATTATACTCAGATATCCATCGTAATGGAAATCTTTCAATAGGATAAATGTTTATTCTGAGCGGTTCTGATATTTTTTATTATTATTTTATTGAATCCTTGGCGAGATACTAAGGAATCCCAGGTCACTGATAAGTTATATAAGGTTGATGATTATTAAATATCATCATTATTATATTTATTTTATACGAGCTCTACAGAAAGGTAGTGAAATTCATAGTAGTGGTTTTGTGAGGTAGGTTGGAAAGGTGTGTATGGATCCATCTTTGATGGGCGGCCGATGTTGAATAATATATAATTCCCTGAACTTTTAGTAATGGTCTCCCTGAACTAGATAGGTACTTCTAGTTATAGGTCCTCTGAACTAATAGATATAATTATGATTCTTTCGGAAAATATTTCAATTCATGTGTGAGACGTCTTCATGTTATTTCTGTTTTAATGGTGGGGCACCCTCATAGTAACATTTTTAGAAGGAAACCATAATAGGCCCTCTACAGTGTGAAGTGTTGGGGGTGTGGCCCACAGTAGCACTTGTGATGGGAAACCATAATAGGCCCATACAGTGTGAAGTTATATGGCTGGATAGGATGGTGACCGGAAAGGGCCTCCTATGGCAGTCTGGTGCATGTTTGTCTTGTTTATAGAATCTCACATGTGTGGAAGGGCACCTAGCCTGGCTGCATTCTTATATCATATTATGAATTTCTCTGCTGATTTCAATAGTGAAGGTTGTGGGTATGGTTATTGTCGGGACGACAATAAAATCGGTTGGGACGATTGTGACAGAGTGATTTGCTGTGTCAAAATCACTTGTCTCAGTCAGGTTGTGTTTAGGGATATGGTTAGGTTTGTCTATAAATTTCTTTTATATGTTAGTGAAGGATAACTTTAAGGGTAACTTTAAGTTGGCACATAGGCAGATGAAATGTGTTTTGCGCTGTTTTTGCACGCGAAACTCAGGTTCGCTTCTGATTAGCCGGACCGCTAGAAAGTTGTGTGTTTGGTTAAAGGATGGTTTAAGATAGCCATTCACTAATATCCAACTGACAAGTCAACTTGGAAGGAATGATTCCGTGAATCTATGAATCTATGAATCCTGTTGGTAGATTTGGCCTGTAGTTGGGTCAATTGAAGGCAGATGATGAGGCAGTTGAGACTTTGAGCGCATATATGGAAGGAACAGTTCTGGGGTGTTTACCTGGGTGTTAACCTGAAGCAGTTCATGGGGTGTTTACCTGGGTGTTGACCTGAAGCAGTTCATGGGATGTTTACCTGGGTGTTAACCGGAAGCTGTTCATGGGGTGTTTACCTGGGTGTTAACCTGAAGCAGTTCATGGGTGTTGACCTGGGTGTTAACCTGAAGCAGTTCATCGAATGTTAACCTGAAGCCGTTTCATGGGGTGTTTACTTGGATGTTAACACGAAGCAGTTCATGGGGTGTTTACCCGGATAGTGTATGAGATTTTTCAGAGACATGGTGCTTTAGTAATGTCATTTCTGAAACCGTCAGAAATGTTCCTGGATTTGTTTCTGGTATTGTGTTAAATTTAATCTGTATTTGGATATTTCAATATAAAAGAACTGTATACTTACCGGACTTCACATAAATATTATGTCAGAAATTAGATAAAAGAAATTGTTTAACTTTAATTTGTTAGACCTAGATAAGAAATTTAAATATCTGAAAAAGGTATTTAGGGTACTATATATTATGCGAATTATTCTGAGGAAATTGGGAATTTTCCATATTATTAAAGAATATTTTGTTTTTGGGCAACGTCCTTCCGGGTGGTTATAAGGATTAAGGGTATTTTATAGGTAAGGTTGTGATCAGTCATATTCTATTTTCAACTTTGATCTCAGTGGATCCTGGTATTTGTTTCATTGGGTTTATTCTGTGAAATGAAAAGATGATTTTTGCATGTGTGGTGTTTAAGGCATTATGTAATATATTCAGTATTTTGCGTGTTCCATTTGTATAGATATTCGTTATGGAGCAGTGAACAAATGGTGAGAGAAGTCATTCATTAAAATTCTTACTTAAACTTAATTTTATATTATTATTCCCATTCCCCATCACTCACGCCTGTAGTTAATACAAATGGGATTCATTAAGAACCGGTGACCTCGAGCAACTGAATTTTCTTTCGTCAATCAAATTGTTATTTTCTCCTTTGGAGATGATTGTTAAGGTTTTTCTAAGGTTGAAGTTGCTACGTCACATAACTATACCCAACAAGAGTGTCACAGATTGGTTTAATTACATTGTGCATCTCGGGTGAATAAAGGGATGCACACTGATATGTATATATATATATATATATATATATATATATATATATATATATATATATATATATTAGTGGTATGCATCCCGATTATATTAATAGATGCATACAGTGCAGATTCTGCACAAGCAGCGCTCGCTGCCCCCAAATCTACCCCGTCATACTGACACGGGGTTTAAAAATAATAAGAAAAATATCAAATAATAATAAAGTAAAAAGACTAGTTCATCAGGCAGCCTCAGCGGAGCTGAGACTGCATGACGGGATTATGGCATATTCACTATGGTGTGTTGTGTACTTACATCGCACTCGATGTGTTTACAACACAGGAATCTGCAGTGATTATTTTAATGTGAGACACAGCTATACAAGAGTATTGCGCAGCTGTGTATGATGACCGTAGTCAACCTAGGGACTGGGTTTCGATTGTTAAAACATATAATAATAAGAAGATTAAAAAAATAAACATAATAATAAAAGTTCTGTGTTCCGCACAGCTACTAACAAATCCACCTGCAACCTTGGCAGTGGTGTCCACAGACATCCACGGTGTAGTTTCCCCAGCGTATCTGGGTACCCCGACTTGTACAGGATGGACGCGGCAGATGGTCCTCTGCTGCTGATATATCACTACTAAGTAGGCTAGGTCGGTAATGCTATAGCTGGACGATGGTGCCGACGTATCCATCGAAGCACTGGTGGGGGAAATGATGACTGGTGATGTGCGAACTGGTGGCGGTGTAGAGACTGCTGACATCACTGTTGTTGTTGAAGTTGTAGTGGTGGCCCATGCTGCAGGTGGACTGAGTGCCGTAAATTGAATGAGTGGTCGCTGAAACGATGATGCTTTCGCGGATGCTGATGCAGTTGATGATGCTGTTGCTGCTGCGTTGCTGGCATATAATTTCCGGATTTTGGTGGACTTCAGAAGTTTACTGGCGATCGTCCTTGGTACTGCACGGAATTCTTGTGAATGAGCGATGCATTTATTTCTGGCATAGGAATGATCTGCTGCAGTTACTTTCTGAACTGCTGGATCTGTAGGAGTGCTGCTGCGTGGTAGTGATGTGATGCTGATTCGTGCTGCGGTGGTGATCAGTGCTGCTTCCGTAAGGTGGATCTCCTTATCGATAATTAGACTACAAGGAGATGTAGATCTGTCTGAAATGTCCTGTGACCACTGTTCGGATACAGTCACTGGTGTTGAAATAACCACAGAAATTGGTCGGCCGACTACGGATGCGGATGCGGATGCTGATGTCATGTGTGATGCGGACAGTGGAATTGCTGTGGGTGCTGCCGGAGTGGAAACTGCAGGTGAAGCTGGCACCATTACTGCAGGTACTGCCTGTGCTGGCCGTGCTGGTGACTCCATTGTGTTGCTTGCTGGTGTGATATAGTGACTTAATGCATGCCATGAGGTGGATGTGGTAGTTGCTGTTGCTGGTCTGTAATGCGGAAAGTCTGGTTGTCGCCGTTTCGTATGCTTGGTCTTTGCCATCTTTCCCGTAGGAAGCACATTAAGTGGAGGCCTAGTTTCAAAATGAGTGTCTAGCACATCGACATTCTCACTTTGTTCACCAGGCTGTAATGTTACTACTAGCACACGATGCTTATCCGTTAACACGTGTGTCACACTGTACCGTGTTGCTGTATAAAGGTATTTGCAGTCCGTACAGAATGCGCATTGAAAAAGATGATCACGGTTAACATGTAGTGTCAAGTCCGAATTGCGGGAAAAAGCGTGCTTACACGACTGTTCATTGAGCTATAATGCTGTACACGGATACTTCTTTCCGGAATGAGCTGGCGCCGACTCCTCTGAGCTGTCGGACAAGGCAAGGTCCTCGGCAAGTGACACCGTATCTCCGCATTTTGATAACCGTGCAGACTGCCTAACCTAAGCTATTTTTCCTAACTCTTCATACCTTTCCTGGCCAAATGATCTATAGTAGTAATAAATAAATAATAAGAAAACAGCAGAATTTGGTTTGCAACATGAAAGTAGCCTAATGCTTGTTCTTCCCTTGTGTCGAGTTTGGCGGGAAGACGAAGTTCCAGTGCACGCTCTCCTCCTTTTATGCTTTTTGGTGACGTCACAGGAGGGCGGATGACCACATCCGAAAGTTCTAGGGTGATTCGGCCACGCCTCATGGGTAAAGTTTGAATTTATTAAAACCTGGAGTCAGACAAAATTTTCCTCCCGTTTAAAGGGAGTAATTATAAATATAAGAAGATGTATCACTTTCGTCTCCACTCAAAGGAAACACAAGTCTCCTATCAACGTGAAAACTCGGAACTCCTTATTCCCGTGGAAGCTCACCTTTTAATTAGTGTGAAGCGGTTTTTCAGATTGGACGCTTATAAACGTGCCTGTTTTAATTTCAGGCTGGAGCACCCGATGGGGTGTGGGAGAGCATGATGACGTCGACGGCAATTGTCCCGACCCACCCCTCTCGCCTATTCCATCACGCGGTGGTAGATGCGCGTCATGGGCAGCTCTTGTGCCTTTGATCAAATTTACTGGAAATAGAAGTGAAAGTCACGTGGTCTCTTGTTGTGAAAGCATGTGGTTTATCGGAAACTTAGGCAATATTTCTATAATGGTCGAATATTGTTACTGCTAATTATCTGTCGTTGATGTGGAAAACAGAAATATATGTTTTAAAATCTGTTTCTTGAAACAGAGTCCCTGTATGCACGTGATCTTATACAAGCGTCTTTGGTGTGTCTGTAATAAGTGTATTCCAGTTGATCTCGTGCGGGAATATGTTGGTAAGAAAATATTTGAAATTCCCCTTGATATCATACTGTCGAAGTTTTAATGCCGCTTCATCGGCCCGTGAGTTAATGATTTGTATACACGGTAGGACGATGGTGTTCTTAATCAAATTTAGGACAATATAGCTGCTTTGATTATTGTCTGGCTTAAACAGTCACATGTCTTGCGGAAATTAAGTATACTAATTCCGCCAAGCTGGACCGTGCTTCCGGGTGGGCGGACTGCCAACCATCCTCCTCTATGGGTAGGACTAGTCCCATCCCCACCTAGACCAAACTTAATTTATTATAATACACCTCGGAAAATGTGTGCAACAGTTTACAATTACAATACCGTCGTATGGAGATTGTGAATACAGTCAACCTGAATGTCTATGTCTCTGTTGTGTTGATGATTTTCATTGATACGCTTGGCTGCTTATCTGCAAATGGCTCTTGTGCTGTTGTGAAGTGTGACGTTTTAATTACTCTGGGCGGGGAGCGAGTAAGTGAAGTGCGGTGTCAAATTTATCAGACATGATGTATTTCACTCTGTAATGGCCGGGCCCATAGGTAGGACAGAGTTACTTTAGAGCACGGATGATGAAGAAGGGTGCTGTCATTATCGAATTCAACTTTTTGGTAGCAAAATCCTACTCATGACGGACGACAGACTACGGGCATCTTGCTCTCTTAATAATAATGACGGTTATTACGTGTGATTGATGTGTACTACTTTAGCCGTTTCTGTATGACGGTTCCGGGTGGGGCGTTGTGGGGGGGGGGCCCTATAGCGCATACTGTAGATGGCTGCAGTGTGCTCCTTTCCATATGATCAGTTTTCCGTAAACAGGACAAGAAGTTGATTGCGGAAAATGTGGCCTGGTGTTGATGACGGTAGTGGACTGTTGTAGGGAAGTCCGGGATGCTGTGTGACACTGGTGTATTGCGGATTGGGCATATTCAGGTTTCCACGCTGGTGAATGCCGAGTCTGTTGTGGCTGCAGAAATGTCGGGATCGCGGAAAGTGATATACTTCCCGCATCCGTGCGGGAGGGAATGTTGCGGAAAAATATGTCTCTATCTTTTTCGATTTAAAATGTTAGGTGCTTGCTATATCTTGTTGGTGCTGATGTTGAATGCATCCGTTATATTCTCTTTATAACCGGATGTGTATATGATGATTGCACAATGATGAATTGACGTATCCAACCTTGCGGGCAAGTGTGTTCTGTGTGCTTTATGGGTGTCTGTGTCTGGTGTGATGTTCTGACTGCTCACAGGGGGAATTGGGGGCGGTTTTGGTAAGGGTTGCTCATGGAAGTGGAGAGTGGTCATCTCCCATTACACGATGGTTAGTACTCTGTCGTAGTTTTTAAGTACCGGGAAAATTCGAGCCGGGAGTCTGCTGAACAGGCTGTTTCCCTGCCCACCGCCTGTGGGTGGGGGATGGGGTGGTGGTGGGTGTTTGCTGCGGTGAGGGTTGCCACTACAGAGGACAAGTGGAGTGTGAAGTAGACAGGACGAATGATGTCCGAACTTGGTGCATAGAGAGGAGACGCACGTTGGTGATGGGGTAGTGGTGGTGCATATGGAGAAGGAGCACCTTGGGTGGGCTGTGATTGCGCGATTTCGGGGCATGGACGGGTACACTGAGTTGTGTGGTTCTGCTGTTCTTCAAAACGAGCGGGGCCTCATCCGGCCTCTTCACTTCCATGCTATTTATTACATGTGTTCCACCCCACAAGAAGCATGGCCCAGGGCAGCCTCAGCTTCCGCTTGTGGTAACTCTATAATGGGGGTATTAGCATGAAGTGGGTGGGAGTGAGAAAATGTCGGCGGAACAACTTTTCCATCCTTCCCCTTAGACAAAACAAATGAGAATGTCTTCAGATACGACTTCCAAGATCTTGTAGACCCCCACCCCCTCTGAGGAGGGAGAGGGCGAGTACGTATCTCGTCATCGTCTTCAGTGTTAGTCACTCATTCACTGGACTCCTGGCTTGGTATGAGAAGTGTCGAACTGGCACCACGGTGCTCTGGGCTAATGTCAGGAATACTCGTCTCCACAGAGACATCTGACTGGGTACCAGTGCTACGTGAAATGCCCAGTCCGAGCTCTGGTACGGGGTCGTCACTGACACAAGTTTTAAGTCAATCGAAGTGGATGCCTGAGGTCAGTCATCCGAAGCGGGGCCTTTCCACTGGTAACTTGGCACGTTTGCAGATCATCGCGACTCGTGTTTCCAAACCATTCTTTCCACTTCATATGGATCTCCATGCACTCACCGGTCATGCCATGTTTTCTGACGCCAGTGTGCAGTGGATAAAGTTGCTCTCACTCGCTCATGGGTCTGTTCTATCCACTGCCGCATAAGCTCTACATAGAAAGATGTTGAATTTTTTTCCTCCGGAATCCTGGGCATGGCCAAATCCAGTGGCAAGGCTAATTCACGGCCTAGCATTAACCGCACAGGGGTATAACCCGTGCTAGAATGTACTGAAGTGCGGTATGCCATGAGCACATATGGGAGTCGTAAATCCCAATCTCGACAATCAAGGCGTGTTTCCTTTGTCAACATCTCCACCAGTGTACGGTTGAATCTTTTGACCATACCATCACTGCTGGGATGATATGGTGTAGTTCTGGTTTTGACGATATGGAACAATTTGCAGAGCTCGGAGATCAGTCGGCTCTCAAAATTACTTCCTTGATCAGAGTGCAGCTCATAAGGCATTCCAAACCGGCAGAACACATTGTTTTCCAAGACCTCCACTACTGCGGATGCCTCTTGGTCTGGCAGAGTGAATGCTTCCACCCACTTCGTAAAATAATCTTGCAATACGAGGATGTACTTGTTTCCTTCATCCGTCGTATTCAAGGGTCTGAGCACATCAACAGCCACTCGCTCCCATGGTGCACCAACAGTTTTTACTTGTAGTGATGCGGATGGTGCTGGCCAACAGTGCGTCTTTGACATGGGACACATTTGGCGACCCATGCCTTTACACTATCGCGAATTCCGATTCAGTGGAATCTCTGTTTTATTCTAGTTATTGTCCACTCAACAGCTAGATGACCAGCGTTATCGTGTAGGTGTAGAAGTATATCATTTCGATAACGCTCGAATGAGTGACTAACACTGAAGACGATGACGAGATACGTACTCGCCCTCTCCCTCCTCAGAGGGGGTGGGGGTCTACAAGATCTTGGAAGTCGTATCTGAAGACATTCTCATTTGTTTTGTCTAAGGGGAAGGATGGAAAAGTTGTTCCGCCGACATTTTCTCACTCCCACCCACTTCATGCTAATACCCCCATTATAGAGTTACCACAAGCGGAAGCTGAGGCTGCCCTGGGCCATGCTTCTTGTGGGGTGGAACACATGTAATAAATAGCATGGAAGTGAAGAGGCCGGATGAGGCCCCGCTCGTTTTGAAGAACAGCAGAACCACACAACTCAGTGTTTCCATTACACGATGGTTAGTACTCTGTCGTAGTTTTTAAGTACCGGGAAAATTCGAGCCGGGAGTCTGCTGAACAGGCTGTTTCCCTGCCCACCGCCTGTGGGTGGGGGATGGGGTGGTGGTGGGTGTTTGCTGCGGTGAGGGTTGCCACTACAGAGGACAAGTGGAGTGTGAAGTAGACAGGACGAATGATGTCCGAACTTGGTGCATAGAGAGGAGACGCACGTTGGTGATGGGGTAGTGGTGGTGCATATGGAGAAGGAGCACCTTGGGTGGGCTGTGATTGCGCGATTTCGGGGCATGGACGGGTACACTGAGTTGTGTGGTTCTGCTGTTCTTCAAAACGAGCGGGGCCTCATCCGGCCTCTTCACTTCCATGCTATTTATTACATGTGTTCCACCCCACAAGAAGCATGGCCCAGGGCAGCCTCAGCTTCCGCTTGTGGTAACTCTATAATGGGGGTATTAGCATGAAGTGGGTGGGAGTGAGAAAATGTCGGCGGAACAACTTTTCCATCCTTCCCCTTAGACAAAACAAATGAGAATGTCTTCAGATACGACTTCCAAGATCTTGTAGACCCCCACCCCCTCTGAGGAGGGAGAGGGCGAGTACGTATCTCGTCATCGTCTTCAGTGTTAGTCACTCATTCACTGGACTCCTGGCTTGGTATGAGAAGTGTCGAACTGGCACCACGGTGCTCTGGGCTAATGTCAGGAATACTCGTCTCCACAGAGACATCTGACTGGGTACCAGTGCTACGTGAAATGCCCAGTCCGAGCTCTGGTACGGGGTCGTCACTGACACAAGTTTTAAGTCAATCGAAGTGGATGCCTGAGGTCAGTCATCCGAAGCGGGGCCTTTCCACTGGTAACTTGGCACGTTTGCAGATCATCGCGACTCGTGTTTCCAAACCATTCTTTCCACTTCATATGGATCTCCATGCACTCACCGGTCATGCCATGTTTTCTGACGCCAGTGTGCAGTGGATAAAGTTGCTCTCACTCGCTCATGGGTCTGTTCTATCCACTGCCGCATAAGCTCTACATAGAAAGATGTTGAATTTTTTTCCTCCGGAATCCTGGGCATGGCCAAATCCAGTGGCAAGGCTAATTCACGGCCTAGCATTAACCGCACAGGGGTATAACCCGTGCTAGAATGTACTGAAGTGCGGTATGCCATGAGCACATATGGGAGTCGTAAATCCCAATCTCGACAATCAAGGCGTGTTTCCTTTGTCAACATCTCCACCAGTGTACGGTTGAATCTTTTGACCATACCATCACTGCTGGGATGATATGGTGTAGTTCTGGTTTTGACGATATGGAACAATTTGCAGAGCTCGGAGATCAGTCGGCTCTCAAAATTACTTCCTTGATCAGAGTGCAGCTCATAAGGCATTCCAAACCGGCAGAACACATTGTTTTCCAAGACCTCCACTACTGCGGATGCCTCTTGGTCTGGCAGAGTGAATGCTTCCACCCACTTCGTAAAATAATCTTGCAATACGAGGATGTACTTGTTTCCTTCATCCGTCGTATTCAAGGGTCTGAGCACATCAACAGCCACTCGCTCCCATGGTGCACCAACAGTTTTTACTTGTAGTGATGCGGATGGTGCTGGCCAACAGTGCGTCTTTGACATGGGACACATTTGGCGACCCATGCCTTTACACTATCGCGAATTCCGATTCAGTGGAATCTCTGTTTTATTCTAGTTATTGTCCACTCAACAGCTAGATGACCAGCGTTATCGTGTAGGTGTAGAAGTATATCATTTCGATAACGCTCGAATGAGTGACTAACACTGAAGACGATGACGAGATACGTACTCGCCCTCTCCCTCCTCAGAGGGGGTGGGGGTCTACAAGATCTTGGAAGTCGTATCTGAAGACATTCTCATTTGTTTTGTCTAAGGGGAAGGATGGAAAAGTTGTTCCGCCGACATTTTCTCACTCCCACCCACTTCATGCTAATACCCCCATTATAGAGTTACCACAAGCGGAAGCTGAGGCTGCCCTGGGCCATGCTTCTTGTGGGGTGGAACACATGTAATAAATAGCATGGAAGTGAAGAGGCCGGATGAGGCCCCGCTCGTTTTGAAGAACAGCAGAACCACACAACTCAGTGTTTCCATTACACGATGGTTAGTACTCTGTCGTAGTTTTTAAGTACCGGGAAAATTCGAGCCGGGAGTCTGCTGAACAGGCTGTTTCCCTGCCCACCGCCTGTGGGTGGGGGATGGGGTGGTGGTGGGTGTTTGCTGCGGTGAGGGTTGCCACTACAGAGGACAAGTGGAGTGTGAAGTAGACAGGACGAATGATGTCCGAACTTGGTGCATAGAGAGGAGACGCACGTTGGTGATGGGGTAGTGGTGGTGCATATGGAGAAGGAGCACCTTGGGTGGGCTGTGATTGCGCGATTTCGGGGCATGGACGGGTACACTGAGTTGTGTGGTTCTGCTGTTCTTCAAAACGAGCGGGGCCTCATCCGGCCTCTTCACTTCCATGCTATTTATTACATGTGTTCCACCCCACAAGAAGCATGGCCCAGGGCAGCCTCAGCTTCCGCTTGTGGTAACTCTATAATGGGGGTATTAGCATGAAGTGGGTGGGAGTGAGAAAATGTCGGCGGAACAACTTTTCCATCCTTCCCCTTAGACAAAACAAATGAGAATGTCTTCAGATACGACTTCCAAGATCTTGTAGACCCCCACCCCCTCTGAGGAGGGAGAGGGCGAGTACGTATCTCGTCATCGTCTTCAGTGTTAGTCACTCATTCACTGGACTCCTGGCTTGGTATGAGAAGTGTCGAACTGGCACCACGGTGCTCTGGGCTAATGTCAGGAATACTCGTCTCCACAGAGACATCTGACTGGGTACCAGTGCTACGTGAAATGCCCAGTCCGAGCTCTGGTACGGGGTCGTCACTGACACAAGTTTTAAGTCAATCGAAGTGGATGCCTGAGGTCAGTCATCCGAAGCGGGGCCTTTCCACTGGTAACTTGGCACGTTTGCAGATCATCGCGACTCGTGTTTCCAAACCATTCTTTCCACTTCATATGGATCTCCATGCACTCACCGGTCATGCCATGTTTTCTGACGCCAGTGTGCAGTGGATAAAGTTGCTCTCACTCGCTCATGGGTCTGTTCCATCCACTGCCGCATAAGCTCTACATAGAAAGATGTTGAATCTTTTTCCTCCGGAATCCTGGGCATGGCCAAATCCAGTGGCAAGGCTAATTCACGGCCTAGCATTAACCGCACAGGGGTATAACCCGTGCTAGAATGTACTGAAGTGCGGTATGCCATGAGCACATATGGGAGTCGTAAATCCCAATCTCGACAATCAAGGCGTGTTTCCTTTGTCAACATCTCCACCAGTGTACGGTTGAATCTTTTGACCATACCATCACTGCTGGGATGATATGGTGTAGTTCTGGTTTTGACGATATGGAACAATTTGCAGAGCTCGGAGATCAGTCGGCTCTCAAAATTACTTCCTTGATCAGAGTGCAGCTCATAAGGCATTCCAAACCGGCAGAACACATTGTTTTCCAAGACCTCCACTACTGCGGATGCCTCTTGGTCTGGCAGAGTGAATGCTTCCACCCACTTCGTAAAATAATCTTGCAATACGAGGATGTACTTGTTTCCTTCATCCGTCGTATTCAAGGGTCTGAGCACATCAACAGCCACTCGCTCCCATGGTGCACCAACAGTTTTTACTTGTAGTGATGCGGATGGTGCTGGCCAACAGTGCGTCTTTGACATGGGACACATTTGGCGACCCATGCCTTTACACTATCGCGAATTCCGATTCAGTGGAATCTCTGTTTTATTCTAGTTATTGTCCACTCAACAGCTAGATGACCAGCGTTATCGTGTAGGTGTAGAAGTATATCATTTCGATAACGCTCGAATGAGTGACTAACACTGAAGACGATGACGAGATACGTACTCGCCCTCTCCCTCCTCAGAGGGGGTGGGGGTCTACAAGATCTTGGAAGTCGTATCTGAAGACATTCTCATTTGTTTTGTCTAAGGGGAAGGATGGAAAAGTTGTTCCGCCGACATTTTCTCACTCCCACCCACTTCATGCTAATACCCCCATTATAGAGTTACCACAAGCGGAAGCTGAGGCTGCCCTGGGCCATGCTTCTTGTGGGGTGGAACACATGTAATAAATAGCATGGAAGTGAAGAGGCCGGATGAGGCCCCGCTCGTTTTGAAGAACAGCAGAACCACACAACTCAGTGTTTCCATTACACGATGGTTGGTACTCTGTCGTAGTTTTTAAGTACCGGAAAAATTCGAGCTGGGAGTCTGCTGAACAGGCTGTTTCCCTGCCCACCGCCTGTGGGTGGGGGGGTGGGGTGGTGGTGGGTGTTTTCTGCGGTGAGGGTTGCCACTACAGACGACAAGTGGAGTGTGAAGTGGACAGGACGAATGATGTCCGAACTTGGTGCATAGAGAAGAGACGCACGTTGGTGATGGGGTGGTGGTGGTGCATATGGAGAGGGAGCACCTTGTGTGGGCTGTGGTTGCGCGATTTCGGGGCATGGACGGGTACACTGAGTTGTATGGTTCTGCTGTTCTTCAAAACAAGCGAGGCCTCATCCGGCCTCTTCACTTCAATGCTATTTATTACATGTTCCACCCCACAAGAAGCATGGCCCAGGGCAGCCTCAGCTTCCGCTTGTGGTAACTCTATAATGGGGGTATTAGCATGAAGTGGGTGGGAGTGAGAAAAGGTCGGCGGAACAACTTTTCCATCCTTCCCCTTAGACAAAACAAATGAGAAAGTCTTCAGATACGACTTCCAAGATCTTGTAGACCCCCTCTGAGGAGGGAGAGGGCGAGTACGTATCTCGTCATCGTCTTCAGTGTTAGTCACTCATTCACTGGACTCCTGGCTTGGTAGGAGAAGGGTCGAACTGGCACCACAGAGACATCTGACTGGGTACCGGTGCTACGTGAAATGCCCAGTCCGAGCTCTGGTACGGGGTCGTCACTGACACAAGTTTTAAGTCAATCGAAGTGGATGACTGAGGTCAGTCATCCGAAGCGGGGCCTTTCCATTGGTAACTTGGCACGTTTGCAGATCATCGCGAATCGTGTTTCCAAACCATTCTTTCCACTTCATATGGATCTCCATGCACTCGCCGGTCATGCCATGTTTTCTGACGCCAGTGTGCAGTGGATAAAGTTGCTCTCACTAGCTCATGGGTCTGTTCTATCCACTGCCGCATAAGCTCTACATAGAAAGATGTTGAATTTTTCTCCTCCGGAATCCTGGGCATGGCCAAATCCAGTGGCAAGGCTAATTCACGGCCTAGCATTAACCGCACAGGGGGTATAACCCATGCTAGAATGTACTGAAGTGCGGTATGCCATGAGCACATATGGGAGTCGTAAATCCCAATCTCGACAATCAAGGCGTGTTTCCTTTGTCAACATCTCCACCAGAGTACGGTTGAATCTGTTGACCATACCATCACTGCTGGGATGATATGGTGTAGTTCTGGTTTTGACGATATGGAACAATTTGCAGAGCTCGGAGATCAGTCGGCTCTCAAAATTACTTCTTTGATCAGAGTGCAGCTCATAAGGCATTCCAAACCGGCAGAACACATTGCTTGCCAAGACCTCCACTACTGCGGATGCCTCTTGGTCTGGCAGAGTGAATGCTTCCACCCACTTCGTAAAATAATCTTGCAATACGAGGATGTACTTGTTTCCTTCATCCGTCGTATTCAAGGGTCTGAGCACATCAACAGCCACTCGCTCCCATGGTGCACCAACAGTTTTACTTGTAGTGATGCGGATGGTGCTGGCCAACAGTGCGTCTTTGACATGGGACACATTTGGCGACCCATGCCTTTACACTATCGCGAATTCCGATTCAGTGGAATCTCTGTTTTATTCTAGTTATTGTCCACTCGACAGCTAGATGACCAGCATTATCGTGTAGGTGTAGAAGTATATCATTCCGATAACGCTCGGGATAACGCTCGGGATCACAATGCGGTTATTGATGTAGAGAATGCCATCATGCACATGGCATTCTTCTAACCGCTGTTAGTACTATTTTGCTGTTGCGGATAATGGTGTAACAGATTCCCGGGGAGGACGTACCCCCTCATGGATTGACACATATATATTTTGTGTCTGCGCATCTGTTGCTTGTTCGTGAGTGACTTTCTCCGTGTTCCACTCTACGCACCGGAGATGGCTGTGTTGTATGTGTCATGGTGGTGGCTACTTCGGGTTCATCCTCAAGCCCGATTCTGCTCAGGGCGTTGGCATTTCCATGCAGTTTGCCAGGTCCATGAACCACATTGAAGTTAAAAGCCTGCAGGGACTCCTGCAACCTCGCTTCCTAGCCCTCCGGACTTTTTAGGCTTATGAGCCAGCGTAGTCAGACATGATCCATATGGAGAGTAAATGGGCAGCCATACAGATAGAGTTTGGAATACCTGACAAAGTAGACTGCAGCTAATAGTTCTTGCTTAGTGGTCACGTAACGTTTCTTTGTTTTATTCAGAGTATGCAAACCATTGCCCAATACCTGCTCCGTTCCATCGTCCATGATCAGAGATAGAACTGTGCCAATAACATAAGTGGACGCATCAGTATCCAGGATGAAAACGAGGTTAGGGTTAGGATGAGCGAGAATTGAAGTGGTCATCAAGAGTTCCTTCAATGACCAGAAGGAACCTTCACACTCACTCGTCCACTCGAATGGTCTATATTTTTCGGTCTTCTTCTTCTTCTTTTCGATCGCTGGTATCACACTTGGAGAGCCGTTCTCAAGATGAAATCTGTGGTTTTCTGCAGTTCTTCCACAGGCCCATACAGCTTTTCAAGAAAAGAGGTTGACAAAGGCCAGATCTCTTCACTCAGCAGCTGATACGTACTGCAACATTGAAGTATGTGCTCTGTGGTCTGTTCTGCTTCTCCACAAGGACAAGCGGGCGATGTCGTAAGGTGGAACCGCCTGTACATGTGTTGGTTTAGTCTGTTGTGTCCAGTTCTGAGACGAAGAATTGTCACTTTCTCCGGCCTCGAGAGATGATGGTAGGCATCTTCTGATTGAGGTGTTCTATAGAGTGACTTGATGATAGTCTTCATCTCTATATGGGTAACCATGTTTTCTGTCTGATTCTCTTCTGCACCCACCTTTGCCATCTTGTCTGCTTCCTCATTTCTTTGAACTCCACAGTGTGAGGGGATCAACTGCAGTGCTATCCGAAAGCATTGGTGGTTTGTAGTGCTTCTTCAAGTTGTGGCAGCTTACCTTTGGTGATAGCTTCAAGGACGGAGCGGGCATCAGATAAAAAGACAATCTGTGCAATAGGGTCTGATGTTCTGCTGATGGTATTAGCTGCATGAACCAGTGCTTCGACGTCAGCTCTGTAGTTTGTGCAGTGTTTGCCTGTCGGTATTGCAGCTGACTCATGTTGTCCCTTTGGATACTGTATGTGCAGTCCGGCACCTCCGCTCCTAATTGCATCTTTGATTGATCCATCTGTGTAGATCCTTATCCATGTCTCCTGAGGGTACATTTCTTCCAGCATGGCTAGGGTCAGGGCCTTCTTGCTCACATCACTGTGTTCATCTTTGGTTGTGAGATGAGGTACTGTGGTGCGAATAGCTATGCTCTCTAGTTTGTTTTTCCAGGGTGGAGGATCAGGGGTGTGGTTTGGGTCTTCTATTTGTGCTGGCAACATTTCTTGGTGTTTCCTTTAAAGTGCTTTTGTCTCTTTCACAAAACTTGATCTTTTAGTCTTCCTGATGACAGCTGTGCTTGCCTGATCTTCATCGGGTGGTTGTTGATCTTTTTCGGTGATCTTGAAGAGATGTGATGCAATCTCACTGAAATGATGGATGTATCGATGATAGTATTAACAGAGACCAAAGAAGGGTTTCCGTGACAGATTCAGGGGTCCGCTACTCCATACTCGACCACGGCTTTGGTTTTTGATGGTTGGGTGGCCACTCCATCACCGGATATGTGTCCCAGGAACTCGATGCTCTGCCTGAAGATATGACATTTCTTTGGTTTGAGCTTTAAGTTAGCCATGCAGAAGCGCGAAAGCACGATGTCTAAATTAGATAATGTTTTCTCAAACGAGGGACCAAAGACGATTAAGTCGTCAATGTAACACAGACAGATTTCCCATTGAAGGGTAGTTAATACCTGCTCAATGAGATGCTCGAAAGTTCCAGGAGAATTGCACAAACCATATGGCATCTTACGGAACGGGAAAAGACTGTCTCTACAAACGAATGCGGTCTTCTCCATGTCAGCCTCATCCATGGCTGCCTGCTAGACCCACCATCTAAATCAAGGATACAAAACCACTTGGCTCCGGACAAAGAATCTAAGGCATAATCTATCCTTGGGAGCGGATAGGTGTCTTTGACACTAAGATCATTAAGGCAGTGGTAGTCTATACAAAACCACAGAGATCCGTCCTTTTTACCTGCTAGTACTATGGATCTGGCCCAGGGGGATGCTGATTGCTCAGTTATTCCGGTCCGCAACATGTCCTCTACCTGTTGATGTGCCTCCACTTCCTTGTGAATAGGGAGATGTCGAATGGGCTGATGGACAGGTCGGTTGTTTCCTGTGTCGATAGAGTGTCGTACTAGATGAGTTTCTCTGAGGTCCATGTCTCCTGCCGAGAAACTATCACGATATTTATGTAGTACTTTCCGTACTTGTTGTTTTGGGGATTGCATCAATCCTACTGTGGCACGCAAATATAGGTCATGTAAATGTTCTGGCAAATCATCAGAAGTTGTTGTTGGTGTGATTGCAGTTGGGCTGTCAATGTGATATCACATCCACCAGATGGCCACAGCGGACTCCTGATTCAAGTGTAATTGGGTCCGCAGTGCCATTGAATACACAGAATGGGGTATGTTCCTTGTTGGTGGTGTCCATGATGATGCGGGGACAGGTACATTGTGAGGCGATGATGTACTCAGGGTCGGGTTTCAGCATGGTGGTGTGAGTGTTGTTTCCTAACTGTGGTGCAGTGGCCCACAAAATCCTTTCCTGTCCCAGCTCAACTGTGGCGGTGGTTGCTAATATCACCGCACACGTATCATATAGTGATGATTCCAGTCAAGGGGTAGCCATCGGTTGAGTATGTCTAGTGGCTGTTGTTTACAATGTATGACGGCTTCGCTGGCCCTGAGGAAATCAGAGCCAAGCAGGGCATCGTTTTGAATAGAGGCGATAACAACTCGCTGAATGAATTGCATTTCCTCTATCTGTATTACGAGGTTTACTACGCCAGCCACGGGTACATCTGCTACCGTAGCTGTTTGTAAAAAGATGTTTGTGGGCCTAGGTGGTGGCTTTTTATGATGTGGGATGCTCTCATATAAGCGCTTGTTAAAGACAGTGATGGAAGCTCCAGTGTCCACAGTGGCACTGGTAGAAATTACGCTAAACAGACAGGCACATTTATATATCACGTTATGGTGAGCCTGTGGAAGAGTCTCCAATGATACCATTTGCGTAAGTGATGGTGGTGTGGTATCATTTTGTACATAGTCAGCTTGTTTCTGGATACCTTCCATGAGTGCCGTTGGTGGCTGAGTGTGGAAGGGCCCAACTCGTCGTCGCTGCTGCTGTGATTGCTTAGGCGACGACGGGGTCGCGAGTAGCAGTAGAGGTGGCGTTGTTGCTGATTCTGTGTAGGCTGTTTGGTGTATACTGCTGTGCGGATAGGATTTTCACGTTCCCGGTTAAGGGCTACCTGTGTGAGCCACTTTTTACACCGCATCATAGGATGTTTAGTTGATGCACAGAAGAAGCAAAGCATTGTGAGCCATTTCTTTTCTTTGTATGATGTTTCTTCTTGCGGATCCGTGATGCTGAATGGATGCTTTCCTCTGAATCACTGCTGATGGTGCGTATTGGTAATGTGGCTGTAAGAGGCTGTGAGTTGCAAACCACCAAAGGACACTGGGTGTTAAGTGCCTTGGCGGTGGGGCGTGGTGCTTGCAAAAACGTTGTTTCAGTGTAGGTGCTACAACCCACCACTGCCGTTTTATATAGGAAAGAAGGTTGTATGAATGCGGAAAGTGTTGGGTCACATTTTCCGCAGGAGAAAGATGGCGGTGATGTGGATGTAGTGTGCATCGTAGGCATCGACATAGAAGAAGCCGGGTGCAGGTGAATGTATGATGTTGTAGGAATATGTTGACGAATCGATGTGGCCGCCTGACGTAGTTGTTCAGAGGCCGTAGTTGAGCCAAGTTGTAGGGACAGGCACTGAATCAACTCTGTAATTGGTGCCCATGTTAGTTTGATGGGTTCTCAGGCTGTGGGGTTCGCGGTCAACAGTTGTAGTTGTAGATGGAGGGCGAATTGGGCATCGTTCCCTCCAGTGGCCTGGCTGACCACATCCAAAGCATGTGTTTGGTGACGGTGCTGATGCCGTGGTGGATTGCGGTCTAGTGGTGAATTGTGTTGCGACTGTGACGCTGAGTGGTGTCACGAGATTGGTGAGTGCGGAGATCTGCTTAGTTATCTCTTCTAATCTTTCATGCATGTTTTTCCTACTGCTATTATTGTGCTGGTTCCCGCTTCCTTGGGTGTTGTTGTGGCCCCCGCAATGCGAATGGCCACGTTCTCTTCCACTAGATGCCTGATTTTGACCAGTTTGTTCCTGCTGCGCATGTTGTTCGTTTGCTGATGCAGTGGTGTTTGTAGATGTAGAATTTGATTCGTTTGTAGTTGTGACATGAACATCATTCATTTCATTTATGGGTGCAGTTTGCGACGATTATTCTTCTCCTGCTCCAAGAAGTTCTCAATCCAAACCGCAGTAGCTGTAAGTTGTTATATGCTGCCGTGCTCCGTGAGAAACAGTTTTTCTTTTAGGTTGGGCTCTCCACTCAACGCATCTATGAAAGTATCGAGATGTAGATGTGCTATGCATTTTAGATTTGTGCTGGGATATGCACGGGTAACAAGACGACGGATGCAACTCGCTAACTCCGGCAAAATTTCCTCAGAGCGTCGACATAGATTTTTCCGTTGAAGCCAACTTGACTCTCCGAGGGCTGTGTCGTTGAATCTTTCCGATAACGCGTTCTCCAATTCGGTGTAAGATGGTGTCTAGTCTGTGCCTAAGTCTGCCAGAACTTGCAGAGATTTTCCGAACACTTTTGTAACTAACTACTCTCTAATCTGACGATTGTTCCACCCGTTTGTCCAACTTATTATTTCAAATTGAACTTTATAATTGGCCCAACCAGTGTCCCCTCTAAATTCGGGAGTGGGGTGGGTGGTGGTGGTAGAATGATCTGGCCATGATCTCTTGGAGAAGTAACTGGAGCAAAACCTGGCGGTGGTAGCGAAACTGCTAAGAACGTGGATGCTGGTCGGCGTGTAGGTGGTAGTGATGGTGGTGGTGGTGTTGCTCATCGATGTCCCTGTCGACGCGTCCGTGCAGGTAACTCTCACCGATGATGTGTTCCATGGTACATAGTTTCTGCCGAATACCACCCTGATGCGGGTCTATAGACAGGTGTAGGTCTATAGACTGGTGGAGGGGTGCTGTGTAGACGGCGCTGACGTTCCTGATGCTGTGTCTGATGTTCCACGTACGGAGGCGGTGCAGGTGACTGATGCAGAAGGTGGGTGTGGTGTCGGTGTCTTCTGACATATTGCTGGAATGGTGTAGCCGTTTCATTCAGTTCATAGCGCAGTCTTGGTGAATAATAGGGTGAAGAAGCACGAAGAGGAGGAGATATGGGATAAGGTACATGAGCATCCGGCCACTGGTCACCTATTGATGACGTAGGTGAACATAATGGTTGTGAAGGTTGTGGTTGCCCCCGTGGGGATCCGTGTCGTGGTCGTCCGTGCTCCAGCGTAGATGGTGGTAGCCTATAGTGGAGATCCGATAATGTGATGTATTGAGTTCCCACCTGCGAGGCATCGTGGAATGTTCCCTCGCTGATTGGTGCAAAGTTGTGTTGAGGCGGTGCTGGTCATTCCGCACCAGGAAAATTTCTGAAATTTGTCGGTGAGTACGTGAGCAGTTCTTCCATCATATGATGCTACTTCCATATCAAGGGAGACCTGACTGTCGAATGAATGAGACTGAAAGTCACGTGTGTTCAGCATAGATGTGTGTTCACTTCTTGTTCGAGCCCCACATCGGGTGCCACTTGTAGCTCGCGGGGCTCAATGCTGGTCTGCCAATAGATATCCGCCCATCGCACCGCAAGTGCACGATGACCAGGATGGCTGGCTAGCTGCGGATCTCAGGGTTGTGGATCCTGTATGACGTCTCTCCGCGGTGTACAGAGACCGACTTCTAGGGCCAGTGGAACAATGATGTTCCGGTGGGGTCGTGCGACCATTGCCGCCAAGATTAAACCACACGGTCTCATCCCAACTATTGGTATCACCGGTATGCCTATCCATACTAATTTAGAGCTATAGAACAATTTATAATTAAACAGTAGAAATGTTAATAAATACTATACAAACAAGGTGAATCATTTGACAGTAGAATGAGCACAATAATACACAATATAGAGCTAGCTGATGTCCTTTCCACGTGGTGTCGCCAGAGGTACCACACATATCCTTGAATCCGCAGAGGTATCCCCGCAAGAGAAGGATCTGCATAAGAGATGACTGAATAACTTAATATAAGTTAATATACCCCTAACATACACAGAGAGAACCATGTTGCTGCGAGGGGAAAGTGCCTCGCATGGACCTCCGTCACCGAATGTTTCATGGTGGTGCGGGAGGAAGTTGCCTCGCGTGGACATCCGTCACAGGAATTCTCACTGTTGTGAGAGGCAAGTGCCTCACGCGGGCCTCCATCACAGGAAAATGCCTTCGACGCCGAAGTGGAGGAAAAGAGTTGGCAAAAAGGTCCACTCTTTTGTTCAACAGAAAATGCTAAGTGCTGAAAATCCTAGTGAAGCTACCATTAAGGTGTTGCACACTGGTTTATATGAAGACTGGACGAACGATTTCCGAAGAATTCCCAGGTCACCGTCTTATGTAGTTTCCAAAGATACTGTATTGGTAGATGCCGCTTTATTTATGCGGGCCTTCTGCTACAGTCTAACCTACCATTTCGTTGTTAGAAACGGAAACTAGCTTGCTTTAGCCGCAAGTGGCAGGGATTCCTACCTATCTTTAGATACAGATGTCCAATGGCCGCATATGCTCAACTTCCTGTGGGTCACTTTAGAATAGCATCTACCTCCAAGAGCAGCATGCGTACATGTTACGACACAAGGCATCCGAATTCGATGAAAATCCGGCTACCTTGCTCCGCAACCACATAAAACATCACCTTGACGATGGCTACATTTCACACAAGCAAGTTTGATCACTTAACATGTCTTTATGGTGGGGGTGGGGAGGGGATAGAGAGATGGATATCCATCGCGAGCAGCCTTTTCGTGAGGGCATGACGAGCTCCAATGCTTCATCCAGACACTCCAACGAATTGGATGGAGATCCGCATCTCGTCCATTACCACGTCCTACGGATCTAACAGTTGAACTGTCATTAGGGTTAAATTCCAATATGCCCAAGTATGCACTGCGGGCCGGTAAATAAACTAACTATCTCATAATTATGACTATATGTTTTCGCAGTGCTTCCTTCATTGGCAGGGTTATATAGCTAACAAGTATCCGAAGATACGGTGTGGGGTTGGGGGGGGGTGGGGGTGGGGCTGGGGAGTGTGTGTGTAAATCAACACTTTAACCATCACTGCTCGGAAACCTCCGACAGTTTCCTAGGGTCAGATCAGATCAACGTGCTGATAGGGAATCCAAACAATTATAAAGCCACACGGCCGGTGGATCGTAGAAAGAGACAATAACTTAAAATATGTGAGGCCCTATAGGTAATTTGCCAATTTTACATAACCTTGCTGGACTGCAGGATACATTACCACAACAGCCGGAAAAGAGACATAAACTACATGTCTCTAAATGAAGAAATTGTCCCTAACCACCTTAATCTATCCTATCGACCGGAATAGTAAGGTTTAGTCGGTAACATGCCGGGCTCAAACAATTAGAGCACGGTCAGCGACCTCAGTGTAAAATTGATGATGGCGGGAATAAGTGATGCGGATATAAATGTGGCTGTTTAATATCTCCTAGCGTACTGCGGTCCAAAGTTTTCTACAATTAAACAAAACACAGTAACTGGATGGCTATCTGCCATATACATCTAACCAATGCAATAAGTAGATTGTAATTAAATTAAGTAACTAAGTATCATAGACTGATAAACTTAGATGGTGTGGCTAGTTGAGAGCCCCACGGTAAACAAGAATAATATTCACAGTAATAAGGAAATTATAAATTGCAGTCCTAAGAACGGGTAGATACCTATTAGTCATCAGTACCAAATACGGAAATAATAATTAGATGTACAATAGTATAGCTACTTGAGTACCTAATAGTCATCGGTACGGACCGGGCTCTTTGTTACTGAAATTGAGGCACTAAAATATTGTAGCTTGGACTGACCGGACGGGTACTGACCGTCCCAGCAAAGCTGGGTACGGAAGGGCCACTCCGGATTCACTCCGAGCACGCCACCCTGGGTAGGATAGTGCACGTACATAAGCCCTATGAGAGAGGTTTCTCGTTAAAAATCGGCTGTCCGATAAATGCATGGTGCGCATGCGTGCGCGTCAGAGCTTCCCTGACAACATGTCTCGGAATTGAAAGCGAGTGCATGCCTATGGTGTACCGATTAGTTACTCGTAATTCCGTAAATGTTTATAATTTAGCCGTTCTCGTTGTTCTTGGCGCTGATTAGCACCAGAATTAAGCGAGCTTTCCAAAACTGTGATTTGTACACGTGGTCGATGCGTCACTTGTATACCAGCACGGTGATTGGCTGGCGCTCGGCCGATGATTGGTTGAGGCGCCCAGCTCTGACGTCACAGAGAGTATAAAAGGGCTGAAAATCGAGGATCAGGAGCATCGTCGGCGTGGGGGCCGACCTGTCGAGAACAGACTGGAGGTGTGGACTAGATGAGTGGACCGGATCACCAAGGGAAGATACAGCACATCACTGCGGTTCCTTGCGGCTTTCAGCTCACCCGCACATAAAAGCAGTTCTCTGACTTTCTGTATTGCGCAATTTTGGATGCTCTCGGACGACCACCTGGGAGCAATATAATTAATTAAAGTAATGGTTTCCGCATTCGAACCTTTCTAAAGGGAACACCTGTGGAAAGGGCCATTGCGGCCCAGGATGTAATCCTATGCGAAGTAGAGATACGCCGTGCGACCATTGCCGCCGAGATTGAACCACATGGTGTCGTCCCAACTATTTGTGTCACCAGTGTGTCTATCCATACTAATTTAGAGAATGGAACAATTAGAATAATATACTAAAAATATAAATACGTACTATACAAACAAGGTGAATCATTTGACAGTAAAATGAGCACAATAATACATAATATAGAGCTAGTTGGTGTCCTTTCTACGTGGTGTCGCTGGAGGTACCACACAGATCCTTGAATCCGCAGAGATATCCCCGCAAGAGAAGCATCCGCATAAGAGGTCACTAAGTAACTTAATATAGGTTAATATACCCCTAACACACACACACACACACACACACACACACACACACACACACACACACACACACACACACACACACACACACACACACACACACACACACACACACACACACACACACACACACACACACACACACACACACACACACACACACACACACACACACACACACACACACACACACACACACACACACACACACACACACACACACACACACACACACACACACACACACACACACACACACACACACACACACACACACACACACACACACACACACACACACACACACACACACACACACACACACACACACACACACACACACACACACACACACACACACACACACACACACACACACACACACACACACACACACACACACACACACACACACACACACACACACACACACACACACACACACACACACACACACACACACACACACACACACACACACACACACACACACACACACACACACACACACACACACACACACACACACACACACACACACACACACACACACACACACACACACACACACACACACACACACACACACACACACACACACACACACACACACACACACACACACACACACACACACACACACACACACACACACACACACACACACACACACACACACACACACACACACACACACACACACACACACACACACACACACACACACACACACACACACACACACACACACACACACACACACACACACACACACACACACACACACACACACACACACACACACACACACACACACACACACACACACACACACACACACACACACACACACACACACACACACACACACACACACACACACACACACACACACACACACACACACACACACACACACACACACACACACACACACACACACACACACACACACACACACACACACACACACACACACACACACACACACACACACACACACACACACACACACACACACACACACACACACACACACACACACACACACACACACACACACACACACACACACACACACACACACACACACACACACACACACACACACACACACACACACACACACACACACACACACACACACACACACACACACACACACACACACACACACACACACACACACACACACACACACACACACACACACACACACACACACACACACACACACACACACACACACACACACACACACACACACACACACACACACACACACACACACACACACACACACACACACACACACACACACACACACACACACACACACACACACACACACACACACACACACACACACACACACACACACACACACACACACACACACACACACACACACACACACACACACACACACACACACACACACACACACACACACACACACACACACACACACACACACACACACACACACACACACACACACACACACACACACACACACACACACACACACACACACACACACACACACACACACACACACACACACACACACACACACACACACACACACACACACACACACACACACACACACACACACACACACACACACACACACACACACACACACACACACACACACACACACACACACACACACACACACACACACACACACACACACACACACACACACACACACACACACACACACACACACACACACACACACACACACACACACACACACACACACACACACACACACACACACACACACACACACACACACACACACACACACACACACACACACACACACACACACACACACACACACACACACACACACACACACACACACACACACACACACACACACACACACACACACACACACACACACACACACACACACACACACACACACACACACACACACACACACACACACACACACACACACACACACACACACACACACACACACACACACACACACACACACACACACACACACACACACACACACACACACACACACACACACACACACACACACACACACACACACACACACACACACACACACACACACACACACACACACACACACACACACACACACACACACACACACACACACACACACACACACACACACACACACACACACACACACACACACACACACACACACACACACACACACACACACACACACACACACACACACACACACACACACACACACACACACACACACACACACACACACACACACACACACACACACACACACACACACACACACACACACACACACACACACACACACACACACACACACACACACACACACACACACACACACACACACACACACACACACACACATACACACACACACACACACACACACACACAGATAGAACAATGTTGTGCCGAGAGGAAAGTCCCTCGCACGGGCCTCCATCACCGAATGTTTCATGATGGTGCGAGAGGAACGTGCCTCATACGGGCCTCCCTCACAGGAATTCTCACTGTTGCGAGAGGCAAGTGCCTCACGCGGGCCTCCATCACAGGAAAATGCCTTCAATGGTGAAGCGGAGGAAAAGAGTTGGGAAAAAGGGCCACTCTTTTGTTCAACAGAAAATGCTAAGTGCTGAAAAATCCTAGTGAAGCCATAATTAACGTGATGTGTACTGGTTTACATGAAGGCGGAACGAGCGATTTCCGAAGAATTCCCAGGTCACCGTCTTATGCAGTTCCAAGATGCTCTATTGGTAGATGCCGCTTTATTTATGTGGGCCTTCTGCCACAGTCTAACCTACCAGTTAGTTATTAGAAATGAAAACTAGATTTTGCCACAAGTGGCAGGGATTCCTACCTATTGTTAGATACAGCTGTCCAATGGGCGCATATGCCTAGCTTCCCGTAGGTCGATTTGAAAGAACATCTACCTCCACAGACAGCAGGCATACATGTTACATCGCAACGCATCCGAATTTGATGGAAATCCGGCTACCTTTCTCCGCAACCACATAAAACATCACCTGGACAATGGCTGCATTTCACATAAGCAAGTTTGATCACTGACATATCGTTAAGGCGGGGGATAGAGAGCCGAATATCCATCGCGAGCGTCCTTCCCGTGATGGCATGGCGGATTCCAAGATCCTTCCCAGACACTCTGACAAGTTGGATGGAGATGCGCATCTCGTCCGTCACCGATTCCTGTGGATCTAACTTTTGACCTGTCGCTAGGAGTAACTTCCAATGTGCCCATATATGCACTGCGGCCCAGCAAAAAAACTATCAAACTCACATTTATAACTAAATGTTTTCGCAGTGCTTTCCTTCGTTGGCGGGGTTATCTAGCTAACAAGTATCTGAGGATACGGGGGAGATGTATGTAAATCAGCACTTTAACCATCACCACTCAGAAACCTCCGATGGTTTCCAAAGGTCGGATCAGATCAACGTGCTGATGGGACGTCCAAACAATTATAAAGCCATATGGCTGGTGGATCGTGGCAAGAGACGATAACTTGATACATATGACGCCCTATAGGTATTTGGCCAATTTTACACACCCTTGCCGGATTGCGGAGCTACATTATCACAACAACCGGAAAAGAGGCGTGCACTATATGTCTCCTAACGAAGAAATTGTCCCTAGGCACTTTAACCTATCCTATCGAACTAAATAATAAGGTTTAGTCGGTAACATGCCGGGCTCAAATAATTAGAGCATGGTCAGCGACCTCAGTGTAAAATTGATCATGGTTGGAATAAGTGATGCGGGTATAAATGTTGCTGTTTGGTATTTCCTAGCGTTCTAAGTTTTCTAGAATTAGACAAAACATATCAACAGAATGGCTATCTGCCATATACAAGTAACCAATGCAATGAACAATGACAATTTATATAAGAATTAATGGGGTAGTAAGTATCATGTTGAAAGACCTAAACGGTGCGGTTAGTTAAAACACCTACAGTAAATGAGGATAATATGGACAGTAATAAGGAAATTATAAATTGGGGTCCTAAGACTGGGAAGGCACCTATTAGCCATCAGTGCCAAATACGGAAATAATAATTGGATGTACAATAGTATAGTTACTTGAGTACCTAATAGTCATCGGTACAGAACAGGCTACTATGTTGCTGAAATTGAGGTGCTAACATAGTCATAGCGTGAGTCGACACGTTCTCTGGAGCTGGAGAGATTTCCGCACGCCCTTCCGCAGCTGGTCCCTGCAGGTTGGCTCCGCAAGCTGACTCCTCCAGGCAGGGTAGATACGGTTCACACTCAGGACAGTGAAGCGGCGCAATGAAGTGACATCTATTATATAGTCTCTGTAACTAAATCACAATTTATGCGGGAGTGAGAAACTTTTCCGTCCGGCGACGGAAGTAGTAAAGTTGAAGGTTGCCCATTAACAGAAAGGGCGGTATATAATGTTAAGCAGTTACATAACTTGGCACATGGTGTTGGATGCATCGCGTAGCTCTTGCGGCGCACCTAGCAAAGCCTACCAGACTATGGTCAAAAAGTTAATTAAAACACACACGACATGCAGTGCAGAATTTAGTGTCCACTTTTCAGCATGGTTGGCAGATCCGGCGAGTCATCCACAAAGAATCACGTAGCTCTACTGCATGTAGGATTACATCCTGGGCTGCAAGGGCACTTTCCGCAGGTGTTCCCTTTATAAAAGTCGGGAAGCGGGAACCATTACTTTAATTAATTATTCTGCTCCCGGATGGCCGTCTGAGAGCATCCAAAATTGCGTAATGCGGAAAGTCCGAGAACTGCTTTTACGTGCGGGTGAGCTGAAAGCCGTAAGGAACCGCGGTGATGTGCTGTATCTTTAGTCGATGTTCTGGTCTACTCATCTAGTCCGCACCTCCATTCAGTTCTCGGCAGGTCGGTCTCCACGCTGATGATGCTCTTGATTCTCGATTTTTCACCCCTTTTATACTCGCTGTGACGTCAGAGCTGGGCGCCTTAACCAATCAGCGGCCGAGCAGTAGCCAGTCAGCGTGCAGCTAGGTCAGTGACGTATTTGCCATGTTCTAGAACATTCTAGAACTGTCCATGCATACACGTGACTACGACGTCAAAGTAATATTTTGAACATAATTCAAGGGGGGTTTCCGTAGATAACTCAGCCATTTCTGGGCCGATTTTCAAATGGTTTACAGTTCTGAAAAGCTCGTTTTATTCCGGTTATGATCGGTACCAAGAACAACGAGAACCGATGAATTCTAAACATTTACGAGTACCTATTCGGTACACTCTAGGCATGCACCCGCTTCCAATTCCGAGACGTGTTGTCAGGGAAGCTCAGGCGCGCGCGCATGCGCACCACGCGTTTTATCGGATTTTTGACGAGAAACTTCTCTCATAGGCCTTATGTACGCGCACCATCCTACCCAGGGTGTGTGCTCGGAGCAAATCCTGAGTGGCCGTTCCAGTACCCGTCCGGTCGGTCCGCGCCACACCAGCATAAAACCCGCCTAGACACGATGTAAATGGGACCTGGAATCAGGAACTTGATAGGCACTGACCAACCCAATACATTCTACTATTCAGTAGCGTCCTCACGCAATCCTACACCTTTTCATATCTCTTTTACTAGATTCACAAATTCGGGTCTTCAGAACACAACTGTTTTCAGAGCAGTACTATTTCTTAACCGGCGAAAACAATGCCACTGGTAAGTGACATTACACAATTGTTTACGTATTGTAATTTCCAGGTGGATCTTTTACTTGGCTTAAATGAACTATTTCTTAGCTCACATGTAAAATCAGGGCTGCACACACGAGTGGTGAGCCTTGCCAAGTTTCGCGATGGCCCGGCGCGCCTACACAAACAATGGATGATTCCTGTAAGCATTCCCTGTATTCTAATGACTTATCTAGGTATCGGCTATCTTGATCATGGTTTGAACTGAGTTTTATAATAATAATAATAATAATAATAATAATAATAATAATAATAATAATAATAATAATAATAATAATAATAATAATCGATGTACAGACTGATTATTGTAACATTCAGAAATCGTGACGTTCGAAGGGTCAAGACTCTGGTCTAGAAAGCTTAGATTTTCATAAATTTTACATAGGCCAACAGATGACCGAATTGCATTGAAAATTGATTCAAGCGAATGCTTGTTATTATCTGTTTTCATTCACCCATGCATACTACCGCTTCTACTAGCCTGGGCCGGATTCACGAAGGGTATTGACGGACGAAAGAATGTGTAATATGGTGTATGTTCAAAAGAACGCCTAACTCTGTATTCACCTAAATTAGATGACTATTTAGCCGCCTCTTCGCGGGACGCCGCAGTCTGATCTTCGAAAAAAGCGCGGCCTGTTAGACGGGTGGGTAAGGTAGGCACTCTTTGTGAATATGGCCTTCGCGTGTATCAAACTGGTGTTCCTCTGTATTCATGGGTGGAGAGAGGCAAGAAAGGGTGAATGAGGTTTCCAACCATAATGATCTAGTTGCTGATCGAGCCACAGTCAATGTTCGTTGGCTAAGCGAAGAACAGTGCACTAAATACTATGCCACTGCCTTCTCGCAGACGAGGATGCGTCTAGTGGAAACTAGTATTCATTGTGTTTCTTACGCCATATAGTTCTAGCATCTCCGCTATAAAACTAATGTAATTCATCAAGTTAAAACTGCAAAAGTTATCAGTTGATCTTTAAGCCCTAACCTAATTATGACTTTAGAATTCGTCTTATACATTGGACTAGGCTGTTTATAACTCTTAGTCAAGCCATGTTCGTTGAGGCGCTAGATTGTATAAACACACGTAACAAGTGTAATGGTCAAGAAAATTCAAATTTCTCTTTAACCAGTGTCTAATGGCAGATCAAGAAGAGTATTTTTGAAAATTTACCACTGGGATGACTGGCTCGGTTATGGAGCCAGTCAT